>JAOTAW010000202.1:4102262-4112826 GCA_025629945.1 Erythroxylum savannarum | reverse complement strand
TTGTTTATGAAGACAACTAACACTTTTGGAATCTGAATTTAGTGGAATTAAATAAATAAACATCCATAGAATGAGGTTGGACTTGCAACAACTTGAAGATAAATTTGCACCTTTTTTTTTAGTGCTATCACTTTAACAACTATGAAGGAGGACATTTAAGATTGATTGGGGTGCTCCCAGAAATAATAGTTACTCCAAGTAATTGGTATTCCCTTTCTTTGTAGGTAGCTACAAAAGTTCTACTTAGCATATCATATAGGAGAGAGTTTTAAATGGAGTTGTTAAAGCATGTAATTTAGACTATGCCCGCCTATTAAACGTACGTGTTCTTATTGCCAAAGAGTTTTCGTAAGTACTTAAAAGTGTCATGAACAAATTTTCGGGAGATAACAACTTTCGGTGAATCAAATTCATAGCTTAGTTGGTCTGATTTATGGGTAAAGCAAGTGCAGGGTTAACCTAATATACCAACTTTACATGTGAGCTAAATATTCAAAGTTTTAAGTGGCCTTGTCTGATAACTTATTTTTTGTGAATTTCAAGTTTTAAAAAATTATAGATTTTATAACTGTCATGTTTAATTAAGTTAGATTTAATAAAAAATAATTCGTATTTAATTATACTAATTAGAGTTTATAAATAATTAAACTTGTGTAAACCTTAATTTTATAAGAGAGAAAATATATATTAATTTAAGTTAAATTAATTACTTTTAATTTCCGGAAACATGAACATATCGATTTAGACAAACTTTATTAAGAAATCTATTATATTCTTTTTTCTTTATTTTCTTTGTTAGAACTGTTTATAATTTCTCAACAGGAATCTAAGATAGTGGAATCTTTTCTTATTATTGAATTCTATATTCTGAAGTTGAAGCTGACACCTCAACCATATTTTAACATGGATATGCATTATTGATGGTATGTTCACCGTTAAAACAACCTGTCATTTTATTTCTTCTTTTCCTAATAAATGCTCCAAGGCTATTTGTTCTAATTAATTAAAATGCAAACTCTATTATTTGAAGTGGGTTGTGGAAGTTAAAGCTTCCAACAGAAGGTGGAGAACAAGTCCATTTTTCATGTTTTTACGCATTGTCAATATATTAGAGCAATTTGATTTCCATCTCCTCTTAGTTTATGCGCTGATTCTTTGAATTTCTTAAATTTAATGGTTTGGTTTCACTAAATTCTCTCTTTTCAAGATGAGGATTTGATCTCCCTTTTTGTGATGGACTCTTAAATCTTAATCTCTTTGATTTAATAAAAACCAAATTTGGCATGTCAAGAATGAAGTTACAATGTCTTCCCTTGTATCAAATGTCCTCAAGTTATTAGATGATTGAAAAGCTCCTTCCAATAAAATGCTCTTTCATAGATGAATTCCTCCTTCGGTTTCAAAATTAATATCTATGATGTTTAGAAAATGAGGTTGGCTAAAACTGATTGCAAGATTACTATAAGTATTAAGTCTTATATTTTGTTGTCGTCTGATTAAGTTTCAACTTTCTTCTCAGAACTTATAATTAGATTATTCCCTTGATAGTGAAAGCCATTTTCCTCCATGATTATTACTTTGTAGGAAGTGCCTTTAAAATCTTTCAATAAAGTGGTTTTTCGTTGAAAAATAAAATGATTGCAGCTCAATGAGCTGGGTAATAATGAAGGAACGAACCTTTATCTCTCGCAACTGTTCAATCAAGAAGAAAGTAAAAAAAAAAAGAAACGAGCTTAACCTTCAATCACAGTTCGTTACCTCGGTCTAAAAGCTAACGGTTATATTTTCACTGTCTACAAGGATGAGTTACAGGCATTTCGGTCATGCATGCTTGAATTTGTCGTCTTCATGATACTGCTTACTACTTATATGCCGAACTTCAAAGACAGGCTTAAAAGAGCTATGAAGTTTATAGCTCAAAACTCTCTTCATCTACGAGCCCCAGTTCATCACACATGTAGAGAGTATTAATTACTCCCATTAGTCCATCCTATGTAGCAGCATCTGGTGAAACCTTCAGAAGTACTTCATACGAGATTCCAGCTTGATCTGCTTTGCCATCACCTCACATAAATTTGGAAGAACTTACTTCAGTCTCTTGCAAGCTTGTTAAAATTTGAATAAAGTATTTTCATAATAAATAATTCTTCTTAGCATTAGCTAATTCTATTAAGTACATACTAAGATAAGAGTGAAGTATATTGAGATTAAAATACCGTAAAAATATTCAAGACGTGAAAAAAGCTCGGGCATAAGTCTACTATAGAACTAATCAACAACTATAAATTTGTAGTGCTAACACTAGCATTCTGCTCATGGAACCATACCACTTTAAGAAAGATGCAACAACTAAGATGTTATTTGTGTAGGGACAATGTAATGAGTTCCAAGGAGACAAACAAAATGCGTATCATTATGGTTCCATCTAACGAACAAAAGCATGCCTTTATGCTAAAAGGGCTTCAACGAGATTCACACACCATATTCTAGAGACCACAGACCATGTTTATTTTCCTCCGCCCAAGCATTGAATAGGAAACACGGATATCTACAATGCGCATGTCTTTGTCTGTACCATGTTCGTACATCTATTGCGATCCTTATCTACATGTTTTGCTCTTGAATTAAGAATGACACCGATCTTCAAGACTGCAAACTTTTAAACCCTTACTATATATGTTAGCTTGTGAAGGTAGTTAATTGCCAAACGACACGGGGCAGTCTCGTAGTTGTCGTATTCGTTCTTAGTAATAGACATAAGATAAGGGTTAGGTAAATTTTTCTTATAGTCTATCCACAGGGCCTACACAATGACCACGTAAATCCTATTCCTAATAGGACGTGCTAACATAAGGACTGGTCACTGTCTTAACGGTTGCTAAACATACAGTGCCAGCATGACTGGATCAATGCATGGTTGGGACACCTACAAGTGGAAATGAGCTATAAATTCAAGGGACCATTGCCCTTCACAGTCTATCAAACTTAAGAATGTGATCATTCAAGGGACCATTGCGCTTCACAGTCTATCAAACGTAAGAAAGTGATCATTTGTGCCACCTAAAGGAATTGAATGTACTTGAATGAACCTTCTCTTGTAGGAATCCTGATCATAACGATTTGTTGGACGAAACTGATTGCCTAATTTTGAGCTATAATTAGATTTATCGTTTGATTGATTTTCAATCGTTAATATTAATTGCTTTACTCAGGTCATTTAATTTATAAATTATTATATATTTGAATGGAGTACTGTTTAGGGGATGATTTAGATTGGAAGAGAGTGTGCGATTGTGATAAAGACTTGGCAGGAGCTGGGAAAGAATAGAGTTCTTTGAATCATAACTTGATGAGTCGTGGCCTGGTCTACATAGTGATTAAAATTTAATGCTCTGGGTATACCATGTGTAATTAACGTAGACATGAAAGTTCTTCAACAGACAGACGAGAAGATCGGTGCCCATTCATACTTAAAATTACGGCATGAAATTGAAATAGGAAGGCGACATGGCGTATGTAATGCGAATGCCCTCCCTAGTACGTTGTCCTCTGCCCCTTGCCCTGCACATGCATTTAAATGCAGCCTTTGGCCCCTATTTGTAAAGAATGATGCAAATTTCACTTTTTCTCACGAATAATGTCAAAGTGGTCCTCGTGCCAAAGAATGCCCCTTTATTAATGTTTAATTTTTTTTTAAAAAAAAGGTCTCTCCATCTAAAATCCCAGATCAAATAATGGAAATAAATCAATAAAAAGTGAATCTATTGAATTTGAATGAGAAGTAAAATAAAAAAGAAAGGAGTTCGAACTTGGGTCATTGTCGTGATTGACATGACTGGATGCTTTTCATAGCCTGACCTGATACATTAGGAAGCCCACAACCACAAGTGCCCTCTTCACTCAACCGCTGAACAGTTACTCAACAGTTACTAAGCTTCATCCATCCCATCTCAGAAAAGGATACAAGTTCACCAAAATCCTTAATTGTGAGAGAATAAAACAAAAATCCAGAAACACATACACCACAACACAACACAACACCTATCTCTGTCCCGGACAGTGCTTCACTTTAGTTAAGGAAACAGCCAAAAGCTTTACTCGCAAAATAAACTAGAAGCTTTGGAATACACACTCTGCCCCACCGTTCGTTCTGTCGTCGTTTCCCCTACATCAGATCGCAAGTATTTCACTTGTCTACTAATATCTTCGATTTGGATCTCCGATTTGGTTTTTGGGTTTTGATGCGTTGGTCAAATGGAGGGAAGAGTGACGAAGTACAGCAGCAACAACAACAGGAGGCAAGTGAGTCCGGAGAGAGCCAAAGTGTGGACTGAGAGGTCCCCGAAATATCAACAGCAACAGAACCGCAGCAACAAACAAGTAGGAGTAGGAGTAGGAGTAGGAGGAGTAGCAGCAGTTGTTTACTATCTGTGCCGCAACCGCCTTTTGGAACACCCTCACTTCATAGAAGTCCCACTCTCTTCTCCTCATGGCCTCTATCTTCGGGGTAAAGTTCTTTTTTATTTCCAATTACCATTCTCTCTTTTTTGCTTTGTATTTATTTATTTGAGTGATGTCTGTTGTGCAGATGTGATTGAGAGGCTTAATGTGTTGAGAGGCAGAGGCATGGCTTCCTTGTACTCTTGGTCTTGCAAAAGGTCCTTTCTTTTCTTCATTTGGGAGACAGACATATACCTGCTTTTCTCTTATTTTAATTGTTAGTATTATATTTTTGATTTGTTTCAGAAGCTACAAGAATGGATTTGTCTGGCATGACCTATCTGAAGATGATTTGATTCTTCCTGTTAATGGAAACGAATACGTTCTCAAAGGCTCTGAACTTTTCGATGATACTAATTCTGGTGGGTTATTCCCCGTTTTTGTTGGATTGTTTTGTTAATAACCTAAGAACAAAGCTTGATTTTTCTTTTTAACGTCAATCGCAGATCGGTTTACTTCTGTTGGGACCACAAAATTGCAAAATCTGAAGCAATTGCCAGAACCTGGTTCATCAAGAAGTCAGGATGATTCCTCGTCATCCTCAAGCTTGAATGGCAGAGATACGAAGCATTCTCAGGAAGATGAGTTTTCTCCTACCATTCAACGCCCTGCCTCATCTGGGGTTTCTCCGGATTCTGGAAAGAACTCATCTTGGAATGGTTCTTTGAGTTTGACAGAGTACAGGGTTTACAAGACCGACGGCTTGGCTCATGCTTCCACCCAGACAGAAGAAATTGTGTGTAAACCGAAGACTAGAGAAACTTGTACTAGGGGTGTTTCCACTGATGATTGTTCAATGGAACATGTATCCAATTATGAAAAGAATCCCATTCCTGAAATAAGTGAGAATTCGGTATCACCCCCACCATCAACCTCTAGTGCTTCTTCATCTGGTGGCAAGACAGAAACTTTGGAATCCCTAATTAGAGCTGACATTAGTAAGATCAACAGTTTTAGGATCCTTGAAGAGGAGGAAATTCGGATGCCTGCCAATGCAAGGCTCAAAGCTGCTAACCTGTTAATGCAGCTGATTTCTTGCGGATCAATTTCGGTTAAAGATCATAGTTTTGGACTCGTACCAACTTACAAGCCGAGGTTTACACATTCGAAATTCGGCTCTCCTCTATTCCCTAGTTCAGTGATGTTAGGAGAGTTTGATTGTCTTTCGGACAATCCTAGGCTGATGGGTGTGAGATTAGAAGACAAAGAATACTTTAGTGGGAGCTTGATTGAGACGAAAATGCTTAAGGAAGATAGAAATGGAGTAGTGGCTTTGAAACGCTCTTCTTCCTACAACGCAGACAGGTTAGTTTGGTAAAAGAAAAACACTTACGCTAGTGCAATATATGATATTTTGGAAACCATTTAACAAGCAAAACTTTGCTTATTCTTTGAACTCATTGACAATGTTATACTGCAAGTTCTTTTTAGTTACTATATCCCATCATCAAACTAATGTTTCGTTTGCTAGTTTACCTTAGTTAATTCATAAGATTGGTTTGGCTTTTGATTTGTGAATTGTGGCTTATGCCAATGTTGTGTGCTTGATACTAATATAGATGTGGGAGCTCTGTTGAAGTCTGCTTGACAAAATGTTTGCGTCTGGAGATATTGCTCATCTATATCCACATATACTTCCATTCACATCATACATTTTCATATATGAGTTTTGAAATGCACAATTGAGGAACGTTGGGTATTGTCTAATTTATATATACCTAGCAATGATGCTAGACTTTATTAGTGGCAACAATATTGGTAGTTGAGGGTTGGGATTTTGGTGGTAGTTCACGGATGTTTATTTAGGTGTAGATCGTCAGTTGTGACTGGCTTTTATTTTGAGAGACCTTGGGAGTATCGTGTGATGTAAGAATGCAACGATGGATTGTCCCTTGCTTATTCTACATGATTGCAATTTCTTTTGTGAAAATAAATTGCAGGACAAACAAGCAACTGGTTTCTGCAGGGGACAATGACGAATCAACTTCTGGACCTTCAAAATGCATTCCAAGGTCAATAAAAGCTTCAATAAGCAAGCATCCACGAAGTGAGTCTATGCGATCACCAAATTCTGATAAGCCTAGAAACTCGTCTGATGGAGCTGCTGACTCTCAAACAACCCGCAGTAGTGCATCCAATGGTAGTAGCAAAAGAATCACAGAGCCATGTAAAAGGCAACCAAAGAAGCTTGATTCCTTTAGAGAAGACGAGGAGAAAGTGATCAAAATTGAAGAAAGTTGAGTGTTGACTCTCAACCATTTTAACAATATATTATCTATTTCCCTCATTTTAACTTCACCCTTTTATTAGTACATTATTGACATTGGCTCTGCTTCCTCCTGGCAGGCTTGCTTCAGGAGCTCGGGTTATAATTCAAGCCAAGGCACCGTGTGACACTATTATTTGCAGCTCATAGAGCGCAGTTTTGGTTCCACTTGGGGAAAAAGAGTGTCCATTGTGTAAAAAACTTTTACTGGGTTTAGAAATTTGGTTTGAATTTGAAATGATAGGTGATTGATCCATTTCCATTGACTTTGTATGTATAACTGATTTGGAGAGCTTTGTTCAGGGCGTGGTCCAGTGGGGTCAGCTTTCTTGAACAATTTTTATTGCAAGTAAAGTGACCACATTGTCTTTTACCAGTAATCCTGTTCCTTCAGACTGTCATCTGTCTGCAACAGCAACATTAACTGGTGGGTACCTAGTTGAGGTCAAAACAAATGTAATGTTTATGAAAAGGATAATAGTTTAGAATTGACAGTTGCATAATAATATAGTTGACCGGCATCCTAGGGTAAAATGTCCTACTAACTTCTTGACCACTCGGGGCAAAAAGTGGCTCCCGCGAATTCTAGATGTTCTTTCCAATCAAACAAGTTCAACTTAAAGTCAATTGTTCAGGGCTATAGTGGATTTGCCAGCTTCAAAGTAACTTTTTAGAAAGTAAGATGTTAATGTGGGATGGGGGGCAGAAAAGTTATGCTTCACGTGAGACAAACCTGGCAAGAGACAGTGAGAGTTGAAGGCTTTGAGACGCTTTTCCTCTGGAATGGTGTATGTGGGTCAACTTTCCCCTTCTTTTGTTTAAGATTGGAAGGGATATATTAAACCTTGGAGATTGAGAATACCCTTTTGAGTTTTGACTATGGACTTTCTTTCGGCTTTTCAGGCTTTCTTGCCTGCAAACGGGAACAATCTTTGACTTCCGACTCAATTATGCAACGCCTAACCAAATCATCTGGTTTACCGGTTATGTTTAGTGCCATAGTTTATTAACAGTGATATGCCAAGATCCGAAGCATCAAGTGAGTACATACTCAAAAACAAAGGGTTTCTAATTGCACGACTATTAGGAATATAATCTTTGTAAGTCTGTGTGAAACCCAAAAAGGAAAGTTTATTTGAAACTTGATCTGTTCAAAATTCTTGTGATTAGGCATGAAGGTACAACTGAAATCAGAGCTACCATCAATTCCTAATTGCTTTAACAATTAATGTATGTTCCTTGTAAAATTTTTTATCTTGTCGTAGTAATACTGCTACAACAACCTGACATTTGCTGAACAGCATGCCTTGGGCAGACGGGTAGTTGTTCTCTTTGAGACATTGAATGCCAGCGGAGGAAAAAGACAAAGCTGTTGAAGCACTCTGCTTGATGTGCTCTTGGTGCAATGGTGCCTTATATTTTATGTTTCTGAGTTTTTTATTCGTTTAAGTTTGACGAACCATGAAAGAGGGAAGAGTTGTAAATTTCTATTTTAACAATAACCTTGAACTGTAATTTCAAGAGGAATCTTTGGACTTTTACTTTTCTCTTCCGAAACATTTCTTTAATGTTTCTTTCTGGGGTACATAATAAATTTTGTTTCCATACATGTATTATCAAATACTATACAGATAATAATATCTTGAGATTTTTAAATTTTTTGAAAAAACTCTTCATAATAATTATTTTTTAGAAAAATTTTAAATTTTTTAAAAAATAGCGACAAAATTCACATAATATAAATATCATATATAAAATAATTATATGCCACAGACATATTAATCCAATTTGACTCTTATTAAATTATTAATTTAAATCAAATTTTATCAATTCAATTTGAATTTAAAAATTTGGTTGAATTCATTATATAAATAATTTTTAATTAATTTACGTATAATATTTAAATTATGTGTGTTTCATCTTTAAATTTTTAACAAAGTTTGTATTATTACTAAGATATAACAATGAAGCTATATAGTCTAGGTAATATTTAGGAAAATTAATGGTACGGTAGACATCAACCAATATTATCCAGATTATTATCTCGTTTTAAGAATGATAAATTATTTCTTAAAAAATTTAAAATTGATAAATTAAATTAAAATTAATTAAATTAACATTTAAATATTTTAAACTGATTAAGTTTAATGTTTAACAAATTTTAATAATAAAAAATAATTTAAGTTAATTCAAAATTAATAAGTTACATTAAATTTAATATAATTTATTTAGATTTTCATTTTGAGTTTAAAGGTCGAATTCAGCCCATCCCTGCTGTTTTGAAATAGCAGAGCCATTATTAAATCGTCAAAAAAAAAAATCAACTCAAAAGCCATATCTACACACCCATTACCACATTCTGACATCAAATCAAAACGAAGATCTCGCGTACGGAAGAAAATATAGTATACCCTGCCTTGTAGTGTGGAAAATACTGGATTAAGAATGTGTTTGTCAAACACGGTCTTGTAGTGCGGAAAAAAGATGCTGTTTGATATCTTCAACCGTCTCTTATCCACACCATACTACCTTGTCAAAACGATGCTTATGAATAAAATGTAATATTGATTTCTTTTTTATTTTATAAAATATAACGTGTTATTACATCAACATCTGTTTCAAGAAATAGTATCTTATGAAAATGTGTATGCATTTTTTAGTGCTGAATAGAATAATTTAAAAACTCAAGGGATATGATTGAGTGACAAGGGACTCATTCACCCTTAATCAAAAGTTAGGGGTTCGATCATTGATTTTAGGTATAGAGTAACTTTAAATTCTTGGGTCAACTGTCCCATCCTGTAAGGTGCCTTCCCATCAACGAGGGGATTAGTCAATGAGTCTGCCAGTGAATATTCTAATCAAAGACAAAAAAAAAAATCATAAATTATATATTTACATTTTTATGTCAATTAATAACCTAATTAGTATTAAACTGGAAAAGAATCGTCTAAGTGAATCATGCAAGCAATCCTTTAGACAACTGCATGTTTGCAACAGTAAAAAAATATATTGTTAAAAGTTAATATAACGCAATAGTTTTTAAATTTAATAATATTAAAAAGCAACAATAATAACATTTGTTGCTACATATAAGAAAAGGAACTAAAATTAAGAAAATGTTGCAATAAATTCTTATATATGTAACATCTAAAATTGTTGTTATAATTCTAGTATCTATTTATTAAAGAGTATTTATTAATATTACATATTTATTTACATAACTACTTACTAATATATATTTTAAATATAAAATTTCTTTATTTACTAATAAGTATACAAAATAAACTTAAAAAATTAAATTATTTATCTATTTTTTTAGTAAAAAACATATGATATAATTGGTCTAATATACAAAAAAATACGTGTAATATATACACATATCAAAGTGTCAAAATCGAGCTATTGCAAATTCCATTTGCTTATTTTACGACTGAAAGTGCCTATGGATGCTGTGACCACCTCTGATATTCTTAAGGATGCCAACAAAATTGTCGCTAAAATTATCGGCAAGCCTGAATCCGTTCTGGTTCTGCCTGAATCTGACGGAACTGAACGTTGCCGTTTGTATCCATGAGTTGTCTGCTTCCTGTAGTGACTTCGACGTTGAGATCCCTACAAAACAAAGAAGGCACGTCGAGGGTTGTGTTCCGATTAGCCCCTCCGACGCTCAAGTCAGTCTTTTGGTGAAGGTGAGGTTGCTGAATACAGAGAAAGCTATGTTATGATTGCGTACCTTTGTTACGGTAGAATTATACCTTATATATGGAGCAACAACTAGGTTTAGGTCTTTACGTG
>JAOTAW010000202.1:3865782-3878873 GCA_025629945.1 Erythroxylum savannarum | reverse complement strand
TATTGATTTTTAGTTAGGTGTTAGTTTCCAGTTGAAAAGATGATCCACATTAACACGTTTATATTATTTCTCTATAATTATTCCAAATATCAATTGAAACAAAATAACAATATCATTGCATATTCATAGTTAATAGCTGCGTGGAGATATATTTAAGAACCATATAGAACTTTATCTGAAATAATATTCATGATATTTTATAAAAGCATCAAACATATTTCTATTTTTAATATTTAATATTTGTTTTTTTTATCATGAATTATTATTTCAGTCTACTTATATATAACTTTCAGAATCCAATATTAAAGTATTTGCTTCTCACCATTACACGCAAAGCAAAAATAAAGTCGGCTTCCATACCATGCATAAAGATAAGATTTTAATTCTTAACAGTAAGTAAAAGAAGAACAAAAGAAAGCTAGGGAAAAAGCACAATGGACCAAAATCATAGAATCTGGAATGGCAGCACCCGAAGACCATTAGATCCCAAGAATACAGGACGAGACGATTTCGTGCAGTTGCCTACGTCAGTCTAGTCAGACGTGCTTCCTCTTGAAGCCCTTACCCCGGCGATTTTTTCTAGCAAGCTTGAGTTTCTTTTTTAGCTTCTTTCCAACAGGCTTCAGGAAATCCTTCATTCTATTGTCCCCATCCATCTCCATATCTGCAGAAAAAAAAATCGAGATCTTCGCTTATCATCCAACCAACAAATAAATCAAGATCTTTGCTTAACAAAACAAAAGACTTCCAGTAACAGCTGACAAAACCTTGAATTATACAACCAGAAAGAACTGGATTTCCTCATTTTAATTTTTTTTAAGCTCCAACCAAAAGGATTAGTTCACTTCCATATCCAAAACTGTAACTGTTACACGAGAATGAAGGAGAGAAGTGCGGGAAGCAATAAAGAGCGCAATGTTTAACTGCATCTAGTGGTGGTTATGTAAGTGATGTCTGTTGGGTAATTGCGTGAACTAAAATTACAAGTCGTGTAAGAGGGACCATTGGAGACATGAAATTAATGTAAACTGTCTGACATTCCTCAACTGTCTTCACTCTCTCCTAACAAATCCTGACAGTCTTGTCTTTCTCTCTTCCTCTCTTTGTGTGCGTACTGAATTTTTGGCATAACAACTTAGTATCATAGTAGACAAACCTCGAGATTGCGACAATGGCATAAGGTAAAAGGGGAGTAGAACTGCGAAGAATCAAGGAGGGAATGACGGTTCTGTTAGAATCCCAGATGAGGAATGAAAAACTGTTAATGGGGAATCAATCCCGGATGGACAAACAGGAGAAGGAAGTAGAGGATCTGAAATATTTGTTCCATCAATTCATACAGAAATTCAGAGGGCACAAGGAGAGCCTTAAGAGGGAAAAGAAGAAAACTAACGGAGGGACCTGACAGAGCATGATGGGTATATTGCTCCAGCAAAGTTCAACAAGATTGATTTCCCCACCTTAAGGAAGGGAAGTGAAGGGCTGGATCTGTAAGTACAAGCAGTTTTTCACCTTGGATCATATGTCAGAGTCGATGAAGGCGAAAATCGCCACTATCCACCTAGAAGGCCCCACACAGGAATGGTATCAACAAGTGATAAACACAGATCGGAAGACTAGGGGTGGAAGGAGTTTATGCTGACACTGAAGGAACAATTTGATGAAGAAATCTTTGGACAAATATTCCAACAAGCTACAGCTCATAGAGGATTATCTTATAGGGTTTTTTTTTAAGGGGCTAAAGCCAGAGCTAGAATTAATGGTGAAGATTTTCGATCCCAAAGTCTCCGGCAGCTTTTGTGCCCACTCGGTAGCAGGAAGCAGTGACAGCGACTAATATGACTTTCCTCCTTCATAAGGGTGGCCATAAAGAAGCACAAGGGGCAGGACCGAACTCCAGTGGTGTTGGGGCAAAGGAACCGATTAACCTTACACCTCAAACAAGGCACTTGAGAAGTAAGGGACTATTGCCGCTACCAGAAACTCCAGGAAGCGCACTGAGACTGAAGACCATGAGTCATCCGAGCCACACAAAAGCGATGAAAAGCAAGGAGTTCAATGACAAATGGGCCAAGGTTCAGCTTTTGGTGAGACGGGCACTACGACCTGGGGCACAAATGCAAGGAAAAAAAAAAGGCAATTCCAATAGCTTATGATAGAAGAAGAAAACAAAACAGAAGAATTCGAAGAAGTGGCCAATCCAAAAGAAACTGAAGAACCCAGATTCTGAACATCTCTTTCCATGCCATGATGGGAATAGAAATCGAAGAGGATTATAAGCAGATGAGAGTTAAAGGGCAGCACCAAAGGAGTTCCCTACAAATCCTAATAGACGGTGGGAGCACCACAATTTTGTACATGAAGCTGTAACCTAAAGAAGTCATGGAGAGAGAGAGAATATCCTTGCATTCCAGATCACAATGGTGGTAGGCTCAAGTTAAAGTGTCACCAACGCTACGAGGGGTTTGCATGGAACGTGCAAGGAACTTGGTTTGTGACACATGCACTAGTTATCACTCTGGGGAGTTGCAACTTAGTGCGTACAGTGGCTGATAACTCTAAAAGATGTGCTCTGGAATTTTAAAACCCGCACCATAAATTTTGAACGAAAGAGACGTTGGGTTACGTTGATAGGGAATCCAAGCAAAGGAAACAAGGTCATCTCTAGCAAAGAGTTTGATAAGCTACTGAAGGGGAATAGGCATGGGATGCTATTTATGATGCAACTCACACATCCATTGGAGTGCCAAATGTAGAACCTAAAGCTGGAGGAACAACCCGAATCCTTCGAGGAACTTGATGGGCTATTGGCAGAGTTTGGGAAAGTGTTCAAGGAACCAACCCAAACGCCACCACATCAACCATAAGATCACATAATTGAACTGAAGGAGGGGTTCAAGTCCATCAATGTGAGACCCTACAAATATTCAGGGGAACTAAAGGACACGATAGAAAAAGCTGTGGGAGAACTACTTTGACAAGGGTTCATACAGTGGAGCATTAGCCCCTATGCGTCACCCGTTGTTCTAGAGGAAAAAAAGCACAACTCTTGGAGGATGTGTATAGATTACTAAGAACTCAATAAGAATATAGTAAATGATAACTTCCCCACAACGTTGATAAAGGAATTACTAGATGTATTGCATGGGGCGAACCAATTCTCAAAGCTGGATCTAAAATTTGGGTACCACCAAATCTGCATGCACGAAGGAGATGTCACCAAAACCACTTTCGAACACATGAAGGACATTACAAATTTCTTTTACTGTCCTTCAAATTAACCAGCGCACCTCCAACGTTGCAAAGCCTAATGAACGACATCTTTCGACCCTTCTTGTGACAGTTTATCTTATTTTTTATTTTTACAATATTCTCATATACAATAAATCATTTCCACAACACCTAGAGCATTTGAGGCAAGCCGTGAACATTCTTCGAACCAATAAGTTGTTCCTCAAGGGGGATAAATGTAATTTCGGGGCAAGACAGGTTGATTACCTAGGCCACTCTCTATCCAAGTGAAGAGTAGCAACAGATTGTCAGAGGACTGAAACAATTCACAACTAGCCAACTCCTAGAACCATGAAGCCGCTCCAAGGTTTGTTTAGGTCTTACGAGCTATTATAGGAAATTTGCTAAGAACTAAGTGCAATTGACCAAGCCATTAACAGAACTGTTGAAGAAGCGAAACAACAACAAAAGGAACTGGGTAGAAACTCAACAACAGGCATTTGAACAACTCAAGGAAGCCCTTATGACGACACCCATACTAGCTATGTCAAACTTCTCACAACCCTTCACCATAGAAGCAAATGCTAGTAGAATAGGAATTGGGGTCGTGCTCCAACAAGCTAAGCATCTAATAGCTTACTTGAGTAAAACAATGGCTGCGAAAACACATGGGTCTATCGACCTATGAAAAGGAATTCCTAACAATGATCAAGGCTATCAAACAATGGCATTATTACTTCAATGGTTGGAAGTTCTTGGTCCAGACAGATCACTAAAGTCTCAAGTAATTACTGGAGCAACGGATTGCCACTTCCTTTCAGCAATTGTGGCTACCAAAGCTAATTGGGTACGACTTTGAAGTGATATACCAAAGTGGGAAGGAGAATGAAGATGCATTATCCAAAATTTCCAACATTGAGTTGTTAATGATGATAGTCTCTTAGGTGTGAACCAAACTCCTGCAAGAAATCAAGGGATGTTGGGACGAGGATGCCACTATACAGGAATAATCAAGAAACTTAGTCAGGAGAGCTCAGTTTGAGAGACTATGAGTGGAGGGAACAATCTCTAAGATCGAAAGGTAGATTGGTAATAAGGTTCAATCCCAAATTGAGGAGAAATTGATTTCAATCAACCATGATGATCCATCAAAGGGTTGGGGGCACTCAAGGATCACTGTCACCACCAAAAGGATTCAGAATGTATTCTACTAGAAGAACTTGGCAAGGGACGTCAGAATGTACAAGGAGTGTGAAATATGCCAAAAAAACAAAACCGAGAGCATGTTGTACCCAAGAAGCCTCCAACATGAGGGTTTTGTCAACATCATAAGACAATTCCAAAATTTTTGTAGTGGTGGACCAACTCAGCAAGTACTCTCATTTTGTGCCCATAAAACATCCCCATACAGTTGCAAATAGCTCAATTGTTCGTAGACCACATCTTAAAGCTCCATGGAATGCCAAAAAAGATAGTGAACAATCAAGATCCTGTGTTTTTGAGCACCTTCTAGAGAACAATGTTTAAGCTCCAAGGGGTGAGTTTAAACTTTTCCACAGCGTATCACTCTCAATCAGATGGCCAAATAGGGGCTATCAATAAAATCTTGGGAAGCATACCTACGTTGCTTTTGCGAGGATGCCAACAAAGTGGTCCGAATGGATTTCAATGGCAAATTGGTGGTACAACATCACTTATCATGCATCCATTAACACAACCCCATTCGAGCTATTATATGAGTATCCTCCACCTTTCCCGATTTCGCAGAGGATTCCAAGTACCTAGTGTTGGACCAAGTAATGAACAATAAGGAGATGGCTCTGTCCATCACCAAGTTCCACCTTTGCTAGGCCCAACATCGAATGAAGCAATAACTTGACAAGCTACGAATTAACAGGGAATTTGAGGTGGGGTAGTAGGATTGTTGGCATGAATTAATGCAATTGTCTGATATTCCACACTATCTTCTCTCTCCCCTAACGAATTCTAACACTCTTATCTCTCTCTGTTTCTCTCTTTCTGTGCGTACTGAATTTTTGGCGTACCAGTAATCAGTCGGGCAATAACCACATAAACATTAATTAACATACCATAAGACCGATCGTGAAGGCAAAGGGGCCCAAAAAAGACCAAAAAGACAGAAACAGACAATTGAACAGAAAAACAAAGATTAAACATCTAATATGTTGCCTTCTGCATGAACCACCAAGTGGATATCAAGCAATTAGCCATAAATAAAAAATAGAACGACGAAGAAAGACATACCCATGTTGGTATTGGAGACAATATTAGAATCGGCAGTGACGTCCATAGCAGAAGAAGAAGAAGCGAAAGGAGAAAGTTTTACGGGCACCTTGGGGGCGGCAAGAGCAGCCTCTTGGGCAGCAAGCTTGGCTCCGCCTTTCTTGTCGTAGAAGGGCTGTACTAGATCTCTCCTTATAGTTTTGCCCCTTCGATCTCATTGACTTCGCCATCTTCAATGCCCAACTCCGACGCCTCCACTCTCTTGCTTTGAAGATTTATGTCAACACAAAATATAAAAAGATTAGGTTTCTTATCGAAGAAGAAGAGCTTTTTGGATACAGGGTTAAGAATGTTTTAAATTTTAGTTTAATTTTTTAAAGGGTTAGAATATTAAATTAAATTAATTTGTCTATTCAATTCTAAAATTAAGATAATTATTTTTCTTAATTTGATTAAGATTAATAATTATATTGATTCTTAATTAATTTTTAAAAATTAGCTTCTAAATTAATTAGTTTCAATTAGATTGAAATTAATTAATTAAAAAAGTTGTTTCTAAAATTAGAATTAATTAGTTTCAATTATATTGAAATTAATTAATTAGAAAAGTTGTTTCTAAATTTAGAATTAATTATTTTCAATTAGATTAAAATTAATTAATTAGACTTCTTGAAATTAAGAAAAATGTTTTCTTAAATAATTATGAAAGATATTTCTTAAATATATTTATTTCAATTTGATTGAGATAAATTAAATTCTTGCTTTTATTTGTTTAGAGAATTGTTATTTTATTTATTTAGAAATTGTTTTCTTTATTTATTAATAATAAGTTTCTTGGTTTATTATAAAGGATATTATCTTGATTAAAATTTGAAAAGTGTTTCCATTTATTTATCAAGAAAAGGAGCTTTCTTTAATTTCTTGAAAAATAGTTTTCTAATCTATTAAAGAAAGATTTTCTAATTTATTAAGAAATCAATCTCTAACATTGGAAATTGTGTTTCAATTGAAGAATACAAAATAATGGGTCTAAAATCGCATGACTGTCATGTTTTAATATAACTATTGTTACCAGTAGCATTGAGAGGGTTGTTACCTAAGGGACCAAGAATGACGATTCTCCGATTATGTGCATTTTCAAATAAATTATGCCAACGAGTTATTGATAGGGAAGTAGTGGTTGCCCTTGAAGATGAGGTTGTTGAAACTATATGTATGTTTGAGAGATTCTTTCCGCCATCATTCTTTGATATCATGATACACCTATCAGTGCACATAGGAAGAGAAGCACGGCTTGGTGGACCAGTTCAATATCGATGGATGTACCCTTTTGAAAGGTTAATAATGTTTATATCTATTTTTTATTACATTGTCAATTTTTTAAGATATTGTTTTAATGTGTTATATATTTCTATTTAGGTACATGAAAGTTCTGAAAGGATATGTAAAAAATCGTGCACGCCCCGAAGGTTGTATGGCAGAATGCTATCTTGTTGATGAATGCCTTACTTTTTGTAGTGGGTATATGAAACAAGATGTTGGAGAAAATTACCAAGATGGTCGTAATCAAGATTTTTTTTCAGATGTGATTCTTGAAGGTCGTCCAATATCAGGAGGAAAGTCAATATTTTTTAGGAATGATGTATTAGAAAGTGCACATCGTTATGTGTTATTTAACACAACAGTGACAGAACCATTTATAGAGTAAGTACTTATATTCAATTTTAAAATTTAAGTATATCTTTACATTGTAGATAGTTTTTTCATTGATTGCTATTAGGATGCATTTGAAGGAGTTAAAAGAATCGAACAAAAATCTTGAGAGGAATCACAACTTACTTCAAAAGACACATGCAAAGAGTTTTTCAACATGGTTGAAAGGAAAGGTATTGCACTTAAAATGTTTTGTGTATATTTTGTAAGTTGTCTTTTAATAATATTAACTCCTTTTTGGAATCACATATATAGGTTTCATTCCAGACTTCTGTATGTGATGATGGGGAGACACTAAAATGGATTGCAAATGGTCCCAGGAATTATGCCATGAGCTATAGTGGTTATGTTATAAATGGACAGCGGTTTCACACAAAGGATGTTGAAAAATCAACACAAAATAGTGGTGTTTCAATTGAGGCATCAACAATATGTAGATCAAGTGCAAAAGATGCTTCACAAGTTGTTGATGTTGTTACATATTATGGGGTGATAAAAGAGATTATTTTATTAGATTACCATAAATTTCAGCTTCCAATATTCAAGTGTGAATGGGCAAATGTAGGACATGGAGTTAAAGTTGAAGAAGGTTTTACACTTGTTAATTTGCACCAAAGTCAGAATCAGTATGTAAGAGAGCCTTTTATCTTAGCATCGCAAGCAAAACAAGTGTTTTACTTTAGAGAAACCGATTCATCTAATTGGTATGTCGTGTTGAAGGCCCCCCCGAGGGGTTACTATGAGTTGGAAATGTATAATGAGGATGAGGATTTCACGTATGGGTCAGAATATGTAACTGCTCGAGATATGAACGTCCATGATGATAGTGAGGAAGTTAATTATGTAAGAGAGGATTGTGACGGTCTATTAGTGTGACAACTTTATCATGGTTTCTTTAAACTAAGTTTAAGTTACATTTTTTCCAAATTTTGGTGAATATTTTATTGATTTAAGTTAATTATTTGCTTTTACTTTATATTACTAACGTATCGTAACTTATATAAAGTGTTATTAATTTACACAACTAAGATAACTAGTATAAATTGTTATTATTTTATTAATAAAGTAACTCATACATAATGTTATTATAATACACTATTATGATAACTTTTCTAAAGTGTTATTATTTTACATTTACTAAAGTAACTCATATAAAGTGTTATTGATTTACATTACTAACGTAACTTATATAAAGTGTTATTAATTTACATAACTAAGATAACTCATATAAATTGTTATTATTTTATTAATAAGGTAACTCATACATAATGTTATTATAATACACTATTATGATAACTTTTCTAAAGTGTTATTATTTTACATTTACTAAGGTAACTTAGATGAAATGTTATTATTTTACATTACTAAGGTAACTCAAGTCAATTGTTATTATTTTATGATATTAAGATAACTCATATAAAGTGTTATAAATTTATTATTAAAGTAACTCATATCAAGTGTCATTATCAAAAGTGTTACTGTGTAGTGTTACTGTATGTCATTTTTGTTGTAGTGTCAAATCTTACAAGAATCTACAGTTCTATTGGATTCTAGGAGCTGAACACTTTGTAAGTGAAACAAATATACATCGACCTCCTTTGTTTCACTTATGCACAGTCATAAATTTTGCTGAGGTCCACTTAAATTTATAGCTATACATGAGTAGAACAAAATAAATCTTGGATAAATGGGACAGAGGATTTAGTTCCATATACATAAACGTCAATAACTTAAAAAAAAATAATGATTATATAATTAAAACTATGTTAAAAAGGTCAAGGAACTTTTTAAGTACCTTTTTATGGAAAATTGACAACATCATAGATCAAGAAAAGATACGTTGTAGCAGTACCAAC
Source organism: Erythroxylum savannarum (assembly GCA_025629945.1). Classification (NCBI taxonomy): domain Eukaryota; kingdom Viridiplantae; phylum Streptophyta; class Magnoliopsida; order Malpighiales; family Erythroxylaceae; genus Erythroxylum; species Erythroxylum savannarum. Next base: position 3,869,829 of record JAOTAW010000202.1, on the reverse strand, counting down.
ACCTATCTTCTGTAACTTAACACTGCTTTATAGTTTAGGCATTATCTTATTATTATCATACTTTATAAGTATTTATTTATTTAATAAATATGATTTACAAAAAATAAACAAATAAATAATTATAAAATATAGTAATAACATAATAATAAAAACACGGAATCGAAGTTTACTCGCATGATGTCTGGATGTGACGTAAAATAGATTTTGGATAAAGAGTTGAAAGGAGATTGGAGAAATAGTGATATGAGGCTTTGTCAGAGAATCAGCAGCAGAGACACTTTTGTAGCACTGGTGTGATGTTAATTTCCCCACACTGAAATCTGAGTACGTAATCTAGAATGGTCCCACCCAATTGAAACAATGCTTTTATTTCTGTGAAATCATTTTTATAAGAAAGCAAGCATTTATTAATACGTGAAGCTAAGTGAGTGAGTGAGTGAGTCTGAGTCCTGAATCTAACTTTTTTCTTGTCCTATAAATATTTTATTCCTTTCCTTTAATGCAATGCAGGTGCCAGTAGATGAGCCGTGGACTTCATTACAGATGATACGTGACATAACAAATTCACCAGCAATTACAAGCCGCCATTAAAGCAACAGTTCTGAGTCTCAGAAACACTTTGTTTCTATGCTTCACTCTCGGATTTAATTATTTTTGATCTCTAGTTTTAGGTCTAGTTTTGATTCTTTGGCTCCTTTTTCTCTTTTTTTTAATTATCCTCCTAATAATAAAATCAATCCTACATTGTTTTGTTACCATTCAAAGTTATTAACTAAATTCAAATAATCTTCTTATTTAATAATAATAACCATTGAAACTTTCTTATATTGAACGATGAACAATGCAATAAGACCTTGCAAACTGAACGTCTAAGTAAAGCTGCAAAAGCTAAGTTCGATATCTTGTGAACTAATGTGGATATGCTTCAAACCTTGGTAAGCCTGCCATGACTCAGTGAAGAAGAAGTCAGGATGTTTGAAAGCAGTTGGCATGTAATAACTTCCCAACCGACTAGCCGGCACCATATTAATGGAGTTTGGGTGACCTACATTTCATCTAGGTCAAGCTTTCTTCTTCTGTCAAATAAGGTAGCAGAACAACAGCAAATGGCAGAATCGATGTAGTCCTTGTGCAACTGTATTAACATGTGGGCATAAAAGAAGTCACCTCGCCATTAATCGGAAAAGATGTAAAGCGATCCTCACAACCAAATCATTCTAGGTAATCATAATATAAATAGGGATGACAAATTTTAATTCATGGGTTTAAATTTAGATATTTTTAATAATTTGGCTCTAAATTTAATTATTATAAGTAAAATAATGTTGTTTTATTTAAAAGAGTTAAGTCTCAGATAGACTTAGGCCTTGATAGTTCAAGCCTTGACCTAATTAAAAAAATTAGAGTGTTTTATATTTTTATTTTTTTAATTAATAGGATATCAATAAAATCTATTGTTTTAAGAAATCACCAAAAGGTTCTACTTCCACATCAATAAAAAAATGCTCATTATATTGGTTTTGACTATGATTCTTTCTAATTGATTTGAATGATTCACCATTTATTATGCTTAACAAAAACCTAACTATCAATTTACCTATAAACATGAGTATCATTTTTGGTATAGAATAAATTCTTCATTCATTCTTTCCATGAATTGAAGATATCACTAAACACTAAAGGTGATAATTTATCTCATACTCTAATCAAGGTAGTTTTGCATAAGTTTGTAAGAAAAGTTGGAAGAATAGTTTTCATTGGTAAATAGGATAAATGAAAAGTTCATGAAAATAATGTAAAATTCAAAAATTAAATCTTTTTTAATATAAACACAATCAATTGTCAAACACCATCTCATTAAGGAAAACTGGCTGAACTAAATTGAAAATTATTTGTCTGGCAGATCAAAGAATAACTACAAAATTGATTGAAGAGATCACAAAAAAATTCTCTTACTCACAGAGGCTACGTCAACTACAGAGGCCAGAGGGTAGGATTAGATCTCCTGTTCTGGTTATGATGTTTCAATCATGTTCTATTAAATCTTATCCACACATTTATGTAGACCCCATATAAATATATTGATGAGATTTAATAAAACATGATTGGAACGTAGTAACTGAAACAGAAGATTTGATGCGCTAAAGGGTGGAGGGATAGAGAAGAAAACAGCCTGAGACCCTGACTTAATAGATACCAATGACAACGAAGAATGACGATGTTACTAATGTTTTTTATGGGAATAATGATAGGGGGTGTGAGTTTTTTTCCTTAAATAATTAAATTTTTTAACTATCTCTGTATAATTGTAATAATTTTAAACCATTTCTTATTTTAGTTTAATTTTTAACTTTTTAGTTCGATTTATTTTAATAAATTTTGTTATTAAAAGTTAATTATTTATTAATTAATCAGTTAATTTTGATAAATTAATAAATTCGTATAAATAAAAATATATTTTATTTAACAATTTTTTTGATTAAACTTCAAGTTTTTAGATAAGTAAGAAGAATCCCTTTCAATCATATTTTAATTTCTTTAAATTTATTTAATTTGTAGTCAATTTTATGACAGTCTAACTTTTTATTAAATCTTAAAACTTTTGTTTTACTGGTTTAACTTTCGATCTAATTTTTAAAATATTATTTTGAGTTGGATTGTTACATGACCAAATACAATATTACCCTTACTTTTCTTTCTTGTACATAACAACAGCAAAGCGTGTATTGTGAGAGCTACATCTTGTTATTCCAGTAGGACATAAATTGTAAATGCATTTGATTCGTACTTAGCTTCTGTTTCATCAGATCCTGAAACTAATTTCTTAGGTGAATTTCCTTTCATTTTGATAGGTGAAGTGGAAATCTAGCAAGAGGTCCAAGACCTGTTTATCAATGTGACTAAGCATCAAGTCGACCTTTGTGGACTCGAGGGAATTTTCTTGAAAAAGGACAAGAGACTTACTTGTGATTTGATTATAAATGCCTACAACCATTAGAATGGAAAAACAGAATGCCATCACTAAGTATTCAAGCTTCTATCCACAAGTCAATATTCGGATGCAACATCAGCCAACCAAAGTATGAGCAGTGAACACAGGTTTCAAAGCATACCCTGTATAAATTATTCCATCACCTGGCCATTTCACACAAGTTATTGCAAGTGTGTGGCCAGTAAGACAAATAACACATTTTCTCAACATAATGTCTCATATGCGAGCATCACCATCTTTGCTATCAATTACAAATCGACGGTGGTTGGGTCGGCCATACAAGGCCTAATTCCAGGCTCAGACATCGACGACTCAGTCGTAGGTAATCATTTCTCATGCAAACACCAAGACCTACGTAAAGACCTAAACCTAGCAATTATCCCATATATAAGGTACTCTTTGCCCATGATATAGGCACGACACTAGAACCCTACTTTTCTCTACTTTCAGCCGCAAAAGCCCTCACCGAAAACTGACTTGAGCGTCGGAGGAGCTTGCCGGGAAACAACCCCCGGCGTGCTTTTCTTTGTTTTGCAGGTACTCTGCTCCCAAAGCTACTCAGATTCATGAATCCAAATAACGGTGTTCAGCCCCATCAAAATCGGACTGAACTAGTTGGCGCCCACCGTGGGGCTCGACATCAGAGCACCACGTCTAGAACCACACAGATAAGTCAGGCGGCAGCAGCCAATCCTGATGTAGTCGCCGTCACGGCGCTAGCACTGCAACGCATAGGCTTGCGTTTACCCGCTGCCCTTCCGTCGACACTGCCTCAACCTGTCACCCAAAATCCTAGTGCAGATGAGCTACCGCCAAATAACCACACACAATCTTCGCACCCAGATGATCAACCATAACCTCAAAACCGAGATCAAGAGACGCAGAGCGCAGCCCAGGAGGATAACGTCGGAACCACTTCGCATCTTGCACCACAACAAGTATCCCTCACCCGACAACAGATAGAGGAAGCGGCTGATCTATTGATTCGCCAAATCTTACAGCCTCGACCGGAATAACAACAGACCTCCGCTCGGTAGATTGGTGTGATGGCCGAT
>JAOTAW010000202.1:3773483-3788290 GCA_025629945.1 Erythroxylum savannarum | reverse complement strand
AGCTCTTAGCGAATGACAAAGTAATTTGCTCAATATGAGCTTCAATGATCACTCTCTCGAAAGAATTTTTACTTTCTAAAAAATAAGGGATTTATAATGAAATGACTTTCAAAAGTATTGATACTGTGAATATATATCAAAATTTTGGCTTCCTTGATTTTGTTTATATGTTTGTGTTGTCTTACAACTGCAGTGGTTCTTCCCTAAGTTGACCATTTTCTTCAACTAGTCATTGCTTAATCTTTGATATTATCTCTACCAAAATTTTTAATATTTAGACGTTAAGAAGAACATTTTATCAAGACTTTTGGAGTTGATTATTTGAATTAGAATGATCCTTCTGGATGTCATGGAATCATTTTTTAAAAGGTAAGTTTATAAAGAAGGTTCCTACAAGAAATAAAGAAATTATTCCATGATTTTATTTTCTTTTAAGAATTATATCATTGCTTATATAAGGAAATTAATCCAATTTAAAATTTGAAATATTACATAGTTATCATCAAAATTGTCAATCATAAACCTTGAGCTAACCTGCATTATCTCCAAAAGAGTATGAAAAGATATCCTACTGTTTTACAGCAAAGGAAATATGGGACAAACTTCAAGTTGCTTTTGAAGGAACGAATGAGGTAAAGAAACATAGAATAAGTCTTTTAGTGCATCAATACAAAACTTTTTGCATGAAACACAAAGAAACTATTGATGAATTCTTTAGATGTTTTAATAACATCATCATAGGATTAAAGAGCTTGGGAAAGGTATATCCTAATGATGAGCTTGTAACAAAGATTCTAAGGTCACTAGAATAAGTCTTTTAGTGCATCAATACAAGATTTTTTGCATGGAAAACAAAGAAACTATAAATGAATTCTTCAGATGTTTCAACAACATCATTATAGGCTTAAAGAGCTTGGGAAAGGCACATCTTAATGATGAGCTTGTAACAAAGATTCTAAGGTCACTGCCAAAAGAATAGAGATCTAAGGTGACAACTCTAGAAACTGTAAAGGATCTCGACACTCTTTCACTTAAATGATTAAAAGGAAAGTTGATGATCCATGAAGCCGAGCTTAAGCGAGATGAAGGATCTTTATACATAAGAGGAATGGCAGTACAAGCAACTAATGAATCAAATCCATCAAATAGTGATGAAAGCGACATTAAGTTGCAAATTGACAAAGATGACAAATTCTATTTCATGGTCAGAAAATATGCCCGCTTCTACAAAAATAAGTTAATGAAGAAAAGAGAAGGAAACAAGAAAAGTGGAAATAACAGATTCCTATCTAAAAGCAATAGTAGTAGCAGCAATTCACAAAATAATCAAATCATATGCTATCAATGCAAGAAGCCTGGACACATAAGACTGGAATGTCCTCTTCTTCAAAAGGATAAAACAAAGGACAGAAAACCCAAAAAGCAAGCTATGATGGTAGCCTAGTCAAAGGAAGATTTTGAAAACTTTGAAGAAGAATAGTCTAAAGAAGTCAACAATTTTTGCTTTATGGCTAAATTAAGAGACAATGAGGTATATTATTCTGACTCTGATATTGAAATTGATGAATTAAGGGATGCATATCATGAACTATATGATCAGCATAAAAAATTAACAGTGCAGTATTTCAAAAAGGTTGAGAAGTCAAAAAAATAATAATGTATCCTTGACGAAAAAGATTAAATCATTAGAATCTAAGAATAAGAATTTGTTGTCTAAAATTATATCTCTTGAAAATGACAATAAGCAAAAGGTCTCTAAAAAGGAGTTCTTGAAAAAAAAAAGGTAAGTTAGTTAGAGAATGCATTGTTTGAAAATGATTCCGTTGAGGTAAAACAACTAGAAGAAAAAGTTGCTACTTTGAAACTTGAGAAAGAAAGAAAAAACATTTCTCTAGAACTAATTTTATTGATGGAAGGAACAATCTTAATGCATTACTTGGGAATAGTAAAGGTGTTTTTGATAAAGCTGGAATAAGATATAATGAAAATAATAATATTAGCTCATACAAGAATTTCTTTATTAAATCCAACAATAATCATAGTCAAAATTTACAGTAATTCTCATTCGTCTATTTTGTGCAATTACTGTAATAGATATGGTCATATTAGTTATACATGTAACTTTAGAAAAATGAAGAAATTATCTCAAATGTATGTTTAGAGACTGAAAGGTCAAACTACTATCCTAAAAGGACCTAGAAAAATTTGGGTACCTAAAATGAGATAATTCATTCTGCAGATATACTTTAGAATAGAGACAAGAGAAAATCAACAGATAGTTGATAGTGAGTTGTTCGAGACACACGATAGCTGAAATATCACATTTCAAGTATATTGAAAGAAAAGATAGAGGTAATGTTGTCTTTGCTAACAAAAACAAAGCAAAAGTCATTGGAATTGGTAAAATTGGTGATGTTCTTTATACTAATGGATTGAAACATAACTTATTAAGTATAGGTCAATTATGTGATAAAGGTTATAGAGTCACTTTCTATATATCCCATTGTGAAATTATTGATAATCTTAATGACAACATTGTATTTATTGGTCCTAAAAATCATAATATATATTGTGCTCAATTGGAAGACGTGTCTTCAAAAAATGTTAAATGTTTTGTTTCACTAGAAAATGATTCATTTTTCTAGCATAGAAGATTTGGACATGCTAACATGAGCATTCTATCAAAATTATCCAAAAATGAGTTACTAAGAGGACTATCAAATTTGAAGTTTGAGAGTAATCAAGTTTACGAAGTTTGTTTAAAAGAAAAACAAATCAGAATTAGCTTTCCTCCTAAAAATATTGTTTCTACTAACCAACCAGTTAAACTTGTACATATGGATTTATTTGGTCCTATTATGACTCAAAACTTTGGTGGTAAACACTATGGTTTTGTTATAATAGATGATTATTCTAGATTTACATGGGTTTATTTTCTATCAAATAAGGATGATACTTTTAAAATTTTAGAAAAGTTTTGCAGAAAAATTCATATTAAAAAAGGGTACTACATTACATTTATTCGAAATGATAAGAGAGGAGCATTCGATAACAGAAAATTTGAAGATTTCTATATTGAAAATGACATAACTTATAATTTTTCATGCCCAAGGACACAGCAAAATGGAGTTGATGAGAGAAAGAACCAGACTTTTATTGATATGGTCAGAATAATGCTATATGAAAGTGGTCTGCCTCATGGTTACTGGGCAGAAGTTGTATCTATTGCTTGTTACATACTTAACACGTGCCTTATAAGACCTATTCTCAATAAGACCACCTATGATTGTGGAAAGGAAAAAAATCGAATGTTGCTTACTTTTAAGTGTTTAGATGCAAGTGTTTCGTATTAAATAATGGAAATAACAACCTTGAAAATTTTGATGCGAGATTAGATGAAGCTATTTTTCTGGTTACAGTACTACCAGCAAAGGATTCAAAGTTTATAATAAAAGAACAAAGAGGATAGAAGAATCAATACATATGGTATTTGATAAAGCACTACCCTCAACATCAACAACAACAACTGATTCAGATAATGAAGAGCATCCTTCGTTTCCTAAAAATACATCGTATTCAGATCACAAGATCAAGAAGGTTTTCTAAAGCCAGACGGAGGAGGCTTCTTCATCTTAGCAGGAGTCTTTGTAATGAAGAGCACGAAGAGAATGGAGAGGTTAAGAAACACACCAGTACATTCTGGGAGACCCTTTTAAAAGTCCAAGAACTAGATCATCCTTCAAAAACAATTATGTTGCCTTCATTTCATAATTAGAACCAAAGATAGTTGAAGAGACTCTTACTAATGAAAGTTGGGTCTTAAAGATGAAAGACAAAATAAATTAGTTTGACAAAAATAAAGTTTGGAATTTAGTACCTCGTCCACAAAACAAGTTAATCATTGGAACATGTTGGGTTTTTTCGAAACGAACTTGACGAAAATGGTAAGGTGGTAAGAAAAAAGCTAAGCTTGTAGCTTAAAGTTATAATTATCATAAAGGTGTTGATTTTGACGAGACTTATGCACATGTTGCTAGATTAGAATCGATTAGAATTTTACTTGCCTTTGAATGCTATAGAAAATTTAAATTATTGCAAATGGATGTTAAAAGTGCCTCCTTAAATGGATATATTAACGAAGAAGTGTTTGTTAAGCAACCTCCATGTTTTAAAGATGAAAATCATCCTGACTACCTAATGAAGTTGGTTAAAGCCCTGTATGGTCTAAAGCAGGCTCCTTGAGTATGGTACGAGAGGTTAAGTAACTTTTTTCTTGAGAATAACTTCAAATTAAAAGAAGAAAGGTAGATAAAGCCTTATTTATTAAGAAAAGGAGAACGATTTACTCGTAGTGCAAATATATGTTGATGACATAATATTTGGTGCTACTAATCAATCCTTTTGTGAAGAATTATCAGCTTTAATGTAGGGGGAGTTTGAAATGAGTATGATGAAAGAACAATCTTTCTTTCTTGGGTTGCAAATTAGGCAAACCGAAAAAAGAATCTTCATCAGTCAAGACAAATACGCAAAGGAATTCATCAAGAAATCATTTTGAGAATGCCAAACCGACGGGTACTCCTATGCATTATGAAACCAAACTTGATAAAGATGAAGAAGACAAAGCTACAGATAAGACAAAGTACAGATGAATGATTGGATTACTACTATATCTAATAAGCTTACGACCAGATATTATGCTTAGTATGTGTGCTTGTGCATGCTTTCAATCAAATCCAAAAGAAAGCCACCTTTAACCAATCGGGAGGATCTTCTGCTATCTTCGTGGAACTTTGGGCTTTGAATTATGGTATTCAAAAATTGATTCTTTTAACATAGCTGGCTATTGTGATGCAGATTATGTAGGTGATAAAGTTGGTAGGAAAAGCACAAGTGGTCACTGCTAATTTCTTAGAGAATGTCTAGTTTTTTGGTCTTGCAAGAAACAAAATTACACATTGCTTTCAACAACTAAAGCAGAATATATAGCAGCTGTCAGCTGTTGCTCTCAACTCTTATGGATCAAACATTAACTCTAGGATTTTTCTTTAAACTTTGATCATATTCCTATACTATGTGACAATACAAGTGTAATAAATCTCTCTAAAAATCCTGTGCATCATTCTAGGACTAAGCATATAAAAATCAAACATTATTTTCTTAAAGATCATGTTTTAGAAGGAACCAGTGATCTTTTGCGTGTTAAAACTAAAAATCAAGTAGCTGATATCTTTACTAAGTCATTTCCTGAAGATAGATTTTGTGTGGGTTAAGAAAGGAGCTTGGTATGTGCAGATTATCTGATATTAAATCTGTATGAAGATTCTATGCTACTTCTCTTTGTAGATGTTAGCAAGCTCCTTCTAATATGTTTTTATGGTAAGCTCCTTTTAGTTTAATAGGCTAGAGTAAATGTTTCTTAAAAAGGCAGATACTAAATGGTGTCATTTCATTTTTTTTGAAATCGTGTCATTTCATTTTTAAAACGTGTACGTTGTTCTAACAACTATTTTTTACATCTTTATGTGATTCTAATATACTTCTTGATTGTTTAGTTCTTTCCCTTCTTTTTGATAATGACAAAGGGGAAGAATAAATGATATATTTGCTTTTGATGATATATTTTCCTTATTCTTTGCTAACTATTGAAATACTGTTGAACTGAATTTGTGAAATTTAAATCTTTGATATGCATAAATGATAGGCTCCTGTCGTAAGAAAAACTCCTTCTAATCATGACTATGGGTACGAACATATAAAGTTTGCAGGTATCTTTCGAAATCCTTTAATATTATTTGAACTTTGAAAATATATTTATTATTACTTGTCATCATCAAAAAGTGGAAGATTGTTAGCTCAAGGTTTATTATTGATGATTTTAATGATAACTCTATAGTATTTCAAAATTCAAATAGGACTTATTTCTTTGTATAGGTAAAGATATAATTCTTAAAAGGAAATAATATCATAGGATAAATGCTTCATTTCTTACAGAAACCTTCTTAATAAACTTACCTTATTTGAAAACATTCCACAATATCTAGAAGAATCTTACCAATCACATAATTCAAATAATTAGCTCCAATATTCTTGTTAAAACTTTTCTTTTAACGTCTGAATATTGGAAGATTCCAACAGAGATAATATTGAAGATTCGTTAGATACAAAGTCAACTCAAAATTAAAATGAAGCAATGGTTAGTTGACAAAAACGTCAACTTAAGAAAGAGCCATTGTATTTGCGAACAATACATAGATTTGTGAAATACTTTAGCAAAATCAATATTCTTGAAAGTTATATCTATATCAAACCCCTTATGTCTTAGAAAGTGAAAATACTCTATTAAGAGAGGTTTAACTAGTATAAATTGACTGTGTCACTCTCTCTCTCTCTTAACTTTAAAATTTTTACATTATAGTGTGTGTGTTTAATTTAGAAGAGGCTCTTTTCATTTTAAATGTTAACAGACTCCTTTCGTTTTTTAAACATTAACAAGCTTTTTTTAATTTTTAACATCCTCCTTCTATTTGCTGACTTTTCTAATGAAATTTAGCAAGTTCTTCTCGTTTACATGAATTATTAGTAACTCACAAATTTTTTTAAGTCACACACAATTCACCTCCCTCTTACGTGTGTTTGCTTTATCAATAAATACTTTGGTTCAACTCTCTCTTTCTTGATTATTAAAGCCTTTAAAGCAATTAATTAAAATAACATAAGAAGAGCTTTTGAATTGAAAAAGTGGGAGATAGATTGACCATACAAATGTTATATATGACATTTTTATTAATTTTGTTTTCAAAAAATTAAATTAATTAAAAATATTTAAGATCTCACATATTTTATAATGTGAAAATAATTTTTTTCCAATAATTTATGACTCAAATATATTGATAACTAATCAATCACTACCTAAATTATGTACCAAAAATATAAATTTTCGTTGAAGAATTTATATAATAACATAGTTTGATTGGACTTTATAATGTAAGTCAGATAATGATAAAGATTTAAGGGACCCACTAATTTAACTTCATTTAGATAATTAAATTACCAAATAGTCAAATTTGGAAAAAAGATGATAATTAATCAAATATTTCACTTATAGCTTCTTTGAAAAATTTTGGTTCTCAGTTTTGGTCCATGATAATACTATTATTTACCTCTTGTCAAACTTAATAGGTGGCAATTGGCAAAAAAGAAATTATTAATTACTCAATGAAATACATTATTACTTTGAAAATTTTGCTACAATTATGAATTCTTTTGAATAGACTGTTTGATGACATAAGAAATGTTTAAATAAATGATTTAAAAATATATCTAAGATTCGAAAAGAAGTTACTTTCAAAGATTTTCACGTTAGTCAATTTGATAACATTCATTTCCAGTCCAATACATCATGTATATTTCCATTTTAGCTTCATTTGTCCAGTTTTGAAGCTAGAAAATCAAACCAGTCGAAGAAGTCGCATATACATTCTCATGTCACATGCATCCAAGCTCACCCTGAGGGAATTATAGGATCAAAAATCATCATTGGAGCATTGCTGCGAATAGTACTGATTTTAACAAAATTTGGTATTAATACACTGTAGTATTAAAAATTTTAATAATTATTTAAAACAATATCAGATAATAATTGATGTTATTTAAAACAATATCGGATAATAATTAATATTAATACTACAGTGTATTAATACCTAATTTTTTAAAATTATTAAATAGTTTCTTAATTTTATATACTTTAAATTTAATGTCTTATTATAAATTTATTATTTAGAAAATATAATTCATGTGAAACTCTTTTAAAGAGCTTAACATTAATAAGAACTTGAATAATTAAATTATATTGATTATAATTTTTATGATTAGTTAATGATAAATGAGGGCGAGTCTTAAATAATTAGAGTTATGAAAGCAACCTCTTTGTACAAAAAAATAAAGGAAAAATTGCATAAAATTGATATCTTACTCTCATACTCTCACAAAGCGCTAAAATAAAAATAAAGATAAAATATTGTTTAAAGAATGAAAGTAATCAATGAGCATAAAAACTATTTTTATTATATGAGACATTTAGCCTTCTATTAAAATTTAGTCTCCTATTATGTGATTAAAATTAAAGAATATTGTAAATTTTGATTTAATAATTATAATTATTAAAAATAATTTTAGACATAATAAATTATTTTAAAACATTTATATTCGAAAATATTTAAAAGCATGAAAATATTTTTTAATTAAATAAGTAAACCACTTCCCCTTTTTTTTATTCAAAGTTTCAAACCCTTAATTTAGCTTTTCAATCTTTTCGTCACCTATGATCTCACTCGAATAATTAGTAACATAATATGATAAGAATCACTTACAAGCAGTTGATGTAATTAGAAATATAATGATTATACTTGCACTTCAGTAACATTCAGCACACGCCGTTGGTTCTACGGGACTAACATTATCTAATACTTAGATTGCAATTTTTTTTTAAAAATGAAAACGTGATATAATTATAGTTAAATCTATAGCTACCCGTTTAATGATCTGCAAAATAGATAATAAGAAGAAACAACTGCAGGTAATACGTATGTTTCATTTCTATGAACCAACTCATTCACCATCTCTTGTTTATGAGAGTTGTTTAACTCCCTAATGTTCCATACAAAGATTACCTTATCTAGGAAAAATTCTCAGAAATTTGAGATTTTGCTTTTTCTTCCTTACTATTTTTTTTTGGCAGTTTTAAAATGCATAGAAAAATTTCTTTTCGCAGTTTTAAAGTGCATAGAAAAATTTACTAGGACGTCTGAGACTTAGACTGCAGCTAACGAAGAATTACAATCTAATCATTGTGCATTAGAGGACAGTGAAGTAGCCTAAGGAATAATTTTTACCAAACCAAATCCCTCTCCAAAATTGTAAAAGATTTGTTTGGAATTTGGATCCTGTGCAACAGAATAGAGGGTACGTCTTCCAATCAAGTTCCTCGTGAATATTTGTTAAAAGAGTTACTATTATTATTAGGATTAGTGATGGATTTTAAGTAGCTCATCATGATCTAATGCATTTTATTATCAATTTGACCGCAACATTACCAATCTATAAATTTCTGTCAGCTATCATGATTATTGATTGGCTCACTTTCTAACATTGCTCTAATGTTTGACTTTTGTTATATTTTCTACCTAAATACGAAACCTGAAGTCAATATATGTACATATAAACCACCAACCCCATGAACAAGAAGGGAACAGAAAAAATATACATTAGAAAAAGAAATTATTAGTCCTTTTAAAGGTAAAGGAAAAGTATTTACATGCTTTGGTTCAACCATCACTCGGTTGATTATTAAAGCCTTTAAAGCAGTTAATTAAAATAACATAAGAAGAGCTTTTGAATTGAAAAAGTGGGAGATAGATTAACCATACAAATGTTATATATGACATTTTTATTTTTATTTTCAAAATATTAAATTAAATAAAAATATTTAAGATCTCACATATTTTATAATGTGAAAATAAAGTTTTTTTCCCAATAATTTATGACTCAAATATATTGATAACTAATCAATTACTACCTAAATTATGTACCAAAAATATACATTTTCATTGAAGAATTTATATAATAATATAGTTTGATTGGACTTCATAATGTAAATCAGATAATGATAAAGATTTAAGGGACCGACGAATTTAACTTCATTTAGATAATTAAATTACCAAATAGTCAAATTTGGAAAAAGATGATAATTAATCAAATATTTCACTAATAGCTTCTTTGAAAATTTTTGGTTCTCAGTTTTGGTCCATGATAATACTATTATTTACCTCTTGTCAAACTTAATAGGTGGCAATTGGCAAAAAAGAAATTATTAATTACTCAATGAAATACATCATTACTTTGAAAATTTTGCTACAATTCTGAATTCTCTTCGAATAGACTGTCTAATGACATAGGAAATATTTAAATAAACGTTTTTAAAATATATCTGAGATTCAAAAAGAAGTTACTTTCAAATATTTTCACGTTAGTGAATTTGGTAACAATTACTCCCATAACTCAATCATTATGTAATAGATTGAAACTTTAGTTTTGTGATTATTAATTTTAATTAAAAACATAACAGATGATTATCATAGTACGTTTATTGTTTTTATTTTAATATGATAAATCCTTGGTTAAATTTACACACTTATCATCATAATGGAGATTATGATAATGAGAGTCAAATCTTTAGGATTTAATCTAAAAATGTTCTTGATTATAGAATCATCAAATAAGGACTTTAATGATTCGGTTAGATCAATATATATGTAATAGTATCTATTGGATAGATATTAGTTAGTCTCATTTATTAAGTTACATATATAGATGATGCATATGAAGATATAATCATTAAATTGATTAAACTGAGAATTCCTAATAGTTAATATTACCTATGAACTGTCAAGTGAGATATTCTTATAAGGATTTAAATTTATATTTTTCCTTTGAATAATCAATAGGCTACTTATTATGTTTTGATGTTGGATACCTAGTATTTAAAAATGCTAGTTGAATGATCATTAGATGTAATTAAGTACCTATCTGATTAGTGGTGAGTCAAGATAAGATATATCGACTCTAGATAATGAGTTTGAACTTTATGTTGTTATTGATCTTAATGATTGTTTCAAGACATTGGCCAGGGTAATTGAATGAGCGAGGAAAAAGAGTTTTCTAAATCATTCACCAATCATTAATGATCGATATGTAACATAGTTAGTTATCTAATAAGGTTTGACAGTTAAACCATACTTTAGGATAATCCGGAGTTTTAATGATGAAAGGTAATAATACATTATCCTTAAAATAAGGTTTTATCTTTGTAAGGTTGTTACTTCACACTATCTGGTCGTTGAGGAGTGTTATTAGACGTCAATCTTAATTAGTAATTAATTAGATTAATTACTACCGATTTAGTGATGAACCTATGTGGTTACACACTTACAAGTATAATATTTTTCGTTTATGATTATTTAATTTATTATGAGACAATTTATTAAATAATCTTTGTAGCATATTTTTTTTTTTTGCTAACACAGAAAATATAATTAATATTGAAAATTCTTTTGTACAAAATAAATTTTATTTCATTTTAGAAACAATAATTATTATTTATTAAAATAATAATAAAATCAAAATAGAAAAGAAAGCAAATGACGTAAGCGTGGGTCCTTTTGTTTTGCTTTTACAAAACTAAAGGATGCGTTGGTTGGTTTTAAAAGGTAAGATGTTTTTCAAGTTTGAAAAACAATAGTAAATATTACTAAATGAAAACTAAACATATTTTTTAGTATAAAGTATATAAAAATTTCGTAACTTCAAAATTTAGTATCAGTTTATTCTTACAAATTTTAGGTATTTATTATTTATTTATTTTTATTCTTAATATATTTGTTAAATGCAATAAATGAATGTAGGATTGTAATTTTTTATTTCTCTTGCATATGCGATCCTTCAATTAAGTAATACACAGGAAACTATTTTTTCGGTCTTTAGTACGTTGAAAGAATAACAGTATCTAAGCAACTCTGTGCAAAATATGATCGAACGAAATTAAATCATTGATAGACTCGGCAAATACATGTCACATCCGAGTTACCAATTTGGAAAAACCAGAAAATCTGATAAAGAATTGAAGTTAGGTAAGGAATCGCATATTAAGTGCATTGATGGTGTACAGTTGATGAGTACAGATGATGGTGTGCATTGATGGTGTGCAGTTGATGAGTACAGATGATGGTGTGCATTAATGGTGTGCAGTTGATGAGTACAGATGAACTTAAACAACCGTCGCTCCTGGATTACGTGAATGGGCGTGGAGGAGAGGCATGAAATCGTCTGTTCCGTAAACCAGCTATAAGCTAAATATGTGGATGTCATGCAATGGCACAGAGTAGGAGCAGGGAATGTGGAACAGACGATTTCATCCCGTGGACGAGGGGCAGAGAACCTGACATGATCTAGAGGATCCCATCGAATAACTCAGCTACTCGAATAACTCAGACTATGTTTTACCGGTAATTTATTAATAGAATGGATATTATACTTTTGTTTTGGAAAAGGGTTTGTAATGAAATTGAATACAACTAGATAGAATAGGAAGATTTCGGATTAATATAAAAATTTAGAATAAAATGTAAAATTATAAATAATTTTTTCTTATATTACATCATAAATTTTTATTTCAATTTAATTTTGACATAGGCTCGTGACTACCGAAAGGTTATTGTTGAGTCTGATGCTCAAGTTGTGGAGACTCTAGTCTTGACTTCTTGCCCCCATCTTTACCCTATGTTTTTTTCTAGTTGAGGACATTAGGACATTACTTGTAAGAGATTGGTGTTGCTCTCTCCAGCATATTTTTCGTGAAGCTAATTAATGTGCGGACTTTCTCACTAAGCATGGTTCTTCAACTATGACTTGATGGTCTCTTTAGGAGAACCCAACTTCAGGATTATAATTGTTGCTCCTGAATGATTAGAGATCAGTGGCATTATTGAGGCGTTAGTCCTCGATAGTTTCCTTTCTCCAATTAAACAAAAAAAAAAACAATATTTCACTATAAACTTTTTCATCCCTTCTAAATAATAATTTTTAATATTATATTTATTTATATTTTATTTCATTATAAACTATTATATTTTATTTTATTCCATTAAAATCTTAGTTCCTAGCCAAACATAACACAAGCTATTAGAGCAATGATAATTTTGATGAATAAATTTTTATATTTTAAAAGAAAAGGAATACATAAAATGAGATGGACATTCAACAGTAATGAATTACTCCTGACATCTGTATTGCATTATATTAACACTACGGAACAGAAAATAAAGAAGAAAGACTTCCGGGACATATCAACCCCCGACAGGTACCAACTTCACGATAGAGATACAACTGTAATAACAAAAGTGGAGAGCACAGGAAGAGAGGTAGGAGAATTAGCAGTTGCTGCATTAAAATAGAAAAAAACTCCGATAAGTCCGCCAAATAAAGCATATAAATGTTTTATATAATTTTAAAGTTATTCAAATTAATGTTATTTCTAATTGCAATATTTTAATTATTACATGTTTTATTTCAATCATTATATTTTAATAATCATTTTATATTGGAACCTTTTTTAAGAAATCTAATATCGTTACCAAAATTCAAGTAGAATACGTAACTGAAAATAACATCTCATGTACTTTTATCAAAATCTAACTAGAATATGTAACTAAAAATAAAGTGGATGTTGAATAAGATTTTCGTTAATAAATATTAATGAAAATTGTTATATAATGTGTTTATCAAATTTATAGTAATTAAAATGTTGAAATCAATGATAAAAAAGCTCAACTAATTTAGTCGTTTCAATTGTAAAAATCTTGAACTATTTATTTTTTCGGTTCAGTTTTTAATTTTCTAGTTTGATTTATTTTAAAACTTTTATTGTTAAAAACTAATTAATTTTTTTAATTAATTTTTCAAAAATTAATTAATTAATTTTTATTTAACAAATTTTCTTTTCAGTTAAACTTAAAATTCTTCTATAAATAAAAATATCTTTAAATCATATTTAAAATTCTTTAATTTTTAAATTTAGTTGATTTTATAATAATATAATATCAATTAAATATATACCAGGGAAGAATAGTGGAAAAGGAAGACAGGTTCAAGCTGGGCAAGTTAAAGTAGGAAAGGCAATGAGCCCAAATTGCTTTAGAAAAAGGGCAGTTAAAGAAAAGATGTTCTATAGATTCATTTGCTGAAATGCACAAAGAGCAATGATTAGGAATGTAGAGGAAAGTAAGTTTATCCCGGGTTGGGAGCTTCTGTAAGAAAGCAAGTCATATGGTAAATGAGCATTGAGGTTGACTATATTTGACCTAAACCAATTTGTACCAAGAGACAACCGGTAAAGGAGGACGCAAAAATTGGTAGGCTGACAGATTGTATAACGCTTGGTTAGGCTAGCTATCCATTCCAGGCAATCCTGTAAGGAGGTGTTGGGGGAATATGAGGGAGGGGCCAGATGTCGAAAAAGGTCCAGAGAAACCTCACTCCAGCTCCAGGTACTATTGCGGATCACATCTGCAACATGTGCGGTGAGTGGGAGCTTCAACTTAATTTGCTTTTTCCTATTCTCTTATGGGAGAACTTTTTGGTGGTTTCGTAAACAATGATCTTTATCTTTTCTTTCTTAACGCAGTGTCTAAGACTACATAATGGCTAACCAGTCCATTATAGGGACAACTTGAAAATTTTCATAACTTAACATAGTACTATAGCTTCTTCAACGTCTCTAACAATAGGCCCACAGTTCCTTTTTCTGTGAAAGGCAATTAGACTTCCACCACCTTTATACGCTACGTTCCTGTGTACTATTTCAAGGTTATGATAGAATTTTTCCATATGTTGGAGTTTCTCACAAGTCATCATGGTGTCTTGATTAAACCCATTTTGGATTGAGAATAAGTTCACCAAGTCTCTCTAGCATTTCACAGATGATTAGTCAAAATTGAGAAACCTCTATAATATCGATCTATCTTCATTGTCAATATTGACAATCATCTTACCACAAAACATGCTTAAATGTGCCATCATATCTAAATTTCCATTTTACTTCTCAAATTTTCGAAACTTAAATTTAGAAAGGAGTTAAGTATTTGGTACTGAGTATGTTGGACCCCAAACTTTTGGTGAAAATTAGAAATATTAAAATGATTTTAAATGAGAAGGAAATGGGTGAGACAAATTATGAATTTAAGAAAATTTGA
>JAOTAW010000202.1:3703524-3714860 GCA_025629945.1 Erythroxylum savannarum | reverse complement strand
AGGTAGGGGTCAAAGCATCTTGAAACCAATTTCTCATTCACCTTGTTAGCCCAAGTTTTATGTCGATATGGTTTAATTTTAAGATACACATATTCCTTTACTTCAAAATTAACCTCTCTCATGTGTTAGTTAGTTAACTTCATATTATTTTAACTTAATATGAGTTGCTCTTTAATTTTTGTAAAAACAATATCTCTTTTTTTGAAGCATTTTCTCTAAAGTAGAGATAGTTATGTCACTATATCCATATTTGATCAAAGGAGGAGGATCCCTCCTATATACAATCTTAAATAGGGCGCACTTCGTGGTTGTGTGATACGAAGTATTAAACTAATATTCTATCCAAGGCAGCTAAGCGTACCACTCCCTTGGTTTGTTGCTCTAGGTATCGATTCATAACCTCACTTTGCCATCGGTTTATAGGTGATAGGCAATATTTCTATTCTTAAATTTCTATTGTAAGCTAAAGAGTTCTGATTTGAAATTGCTCATAAACACCTTATCACAATCCGAGATGATGAAGCGAGGGAACCATAGAGCTTCACCACATGAAACAGAGATTCCTTAATCACTTTCTTTGTAGTATAAGGATGCTTGAGGGGGGATAAAGTGGCAATATTTACTTAGCTTATCCACTAATATAAAAATGGAATTGTAACCATAGGATTTGGTTAACCGCTCCATAAGTGATAATAAGATCCTCTAAAACTACTTTCGGCACCAGAGTAAGTTGTAATAATCTTAATAGAGTCAATGTATCATACATTTACACTTGTTCTACTGGCACACATGGCATTCTCGAACAAACAGGATGATATCATTCTTTATCCCCTCCCAAAACAATTCATTGGATATCCTATTGTAGATATTAAAAAACCCACCATGTCCCCCCATTAGCATACAATTAAACTCTTCCATTAGCTCGCGAATGAAGGAAGAAGTTTTAGGGAGGACTATCCTTCCTTTATAATAAACTTGCCCATAGTCGAAAGACCAACCGGTTTTGGTTGTAGTCTTTTCCCTCAATGTTATAGGATTTGTTTCAACTAAGGGTCTTGCCTTACCTCTTCTTTGATTTGGTCCCAACCAATAATAAAAGGACCTGAGATAACATGTAATGCTACCCCAACTTGCACAGTAGCCTTATTACCTTGCCCTAGTTGATACTAAATCTCAAAATCAAATTCCATTAGTTTAGTCAGCCATCTTTGATATTCTAGTGTAATCATTCATTGTTCTAGCAAGTAGAGTAAGCTCTTTTGATTTGTCTTCACCATAAAGTACCTCCCTAATAGATAGTATCTCCATTTTTGGATAGTCATTACTATAGTCATTAGCTCTCTCTCATAAACCAACTTAAACCGCACTCGCTTAGTAAGTTATTGGTTAGAAAATGCAATAGGTCACCCTTTTTGAGACAAAACAACTCTTAATCCTACTCCAAAAGAATCAATTTCCACTATGAATGTCTCCTTAAAATTGGGTAAGGCTAAAATAGGCATTGCTTTCATGGCCTCTTTAAGTTGTAGAACTACTTTGTTAACCTCTTCACTCTAAATGAACCGATCTTTTTCCAACAACTAAGTTAAAGGCGTAGCTATTTTCTTATAATCACGAACAAACTTATGGTAATATCTTATCAATCCCAAAAAAGTCCCTTAAATCCTTTTGGATTGTGGTGTTGTCCACTCATCTGTTGCCTTAACTTTCTCATGATTAGCAACAACCCCCTTCTCAGATATAACATGCCCTAAGTACTCCAACTCATTCTCACACAACCAACACATCTTAATATTTGCTAATAACTTGTAATCACAAAGAATCATTAATGTAGCGCCCCTTTACTGCAGGGTACGCACCGAGACGCCCGAAGGTCATTCCGGTAAATATCCTACGATAAGAGCGAGCTACGTTCGTTCACTACATTCACTTCATATGGCATGATTTCATAATTTACTTAAAAGCATCATAAGAAGATCACCATATTTTAAAACCAACTTTTTTTCTCATTGCAATTCACAAAAATCGAAGTCTACATTGTCTTTCAACATTATCCAATGTACATCATCAGAAACCTAATACAATAGTATTACATGAATGAGGAAAGTACATCAAAGCTATCTAAGCCACCCAAAAGAACCCCAGCTGACCGACCTTTGAGCCATGACCTCTCTCACCAATCACAATCTACACAGCTGGTAGAGCCTCTTTAGTAGTTAGAGTCGTCTCTCGGTCTTGAAAAGACAACGTTGCAATTTTGATGAGTTTTGCGAACTCAATGAGGTACCCATCATCAATGGTTCACTCAATTCATGCATCACGTCATTACACATAACATATTAATCACATTATTGCATAATCATAATGTATCACATCTCACCTTCAGAACAATCATATCGATCATATCATTCCTACAAAATGCACATATCAATTAGAATTGTAATGCACGTGAGACTCACTTTTATTTATTATTGTCGTTATGACCGAGTGCCTTTTTATTCGCTCATATTCCTTAGTGGATACCGAGCTGTAGCATAATCTATCCCATATCCCTTAGTGGATGCCGGGTACATTCACAATCGAGCCCGAGGCTCTAATCACATTCTGAGCTTTAAGCTCTTTATCCTGGAGACTTCGGTCATAACTTCCTTTATCTTTCATGCATTCATGAAATGAATGTTTCACATAACATAACCTCAGTCAATCACATGGATGCACGCTCACATTTAGATCACATTCATAGTTAGACCTTAGCCCGACATTTAATAGAACTGCTAAGCACATTTCTGCAGTCATATGCATATTCACAACCTTCACATTTTGAATCACTTATTTCGTCATGTTCATATACAAGGAGCACTTAAATAACTCATTCATACATCAGAATCACCGGACCTTCATTTTTCGGAATCAACACAATCGAACCACATTAATATCATCATTCAACACATATTCTAAAGCAAACAATTAATTGAGTGAGACAGTCTTGTTACTCACAGGTTGCTCCCGAAGCTAATGCCTGGAAGATCTGGCAACGTCAGGAGGTTGATGTTCCAGTTGCTCCTCTATGACAAATAATATACACTATATCAAAATTTTCACAATCATAGGTATTCGATAATGCACATGTATGAAATGAATTATGCATAATGCATGTTCATGATAATCCCAGGAAATTTCCATCTGAAATTTAAACATTTTAGAGATTGAATTGGATTCCAATTTCTTCATACCATTTGTATCCCCATGTCTTTATTTTACCACAAAACAAAAATCATCTCATTTAGATCAGTAGAGCTCTAGAAATCCTCAAAATACTGAAGTAAGTTCAGTGGAATTACGCCAGCTCATATCCTTTAAAAGCACACTCACTGTACCTGTCCCACTATTTTCACTCAGTCTTTTTTCAATCATTTCAGATAGCTATAATTCTTGGTGGAGATGTAGAACAATGTTTTACGAATCCAATGGTTTAAGAATCAAGTCATTTGGAGCTCTAGAGAAGAAGTTATGGCCAAAAGAATCAAACATGTTCATCTCTTTACTCGTATTGTACATACCTTGGTGCAATTTCCATAACTCTCACTACAGATGTCGGATTAAATTTGTTTCTAGACTACTGAAAAGAGGACTTCGAGATCTACAACTTTTATGAAGACCTTAAAGGCCAATTCTATCTTCTACCTTCTGTATCGTCTCACTTTTACATCGTCTCACTTTCCTTTCGTCTCATTTCCATCGTCTACTTTTCTTCCGTCTCATTTCTATCGTCTACTTTTTGCGTCTGATCTTTTTTCCCAGAACGTCTCCACTTATAAGGATCATAACTTTTGACTCCGATATCTAAAATTTTCATACTATATATCGTTGGAAAGATAAAAGAAAGATATACAAGTTTTCAGAAGGAACCTTAGCCAAAATCTCTTTATAAAAGCCCCAAATATGCCCCTAAAGTCCGACAGCAAACTTTCCATTCATACACCAACGTACTGCACCAAACTCTTAACTTCATGAAATTTTGAGACTCCTAGAGACAAAACTGAAATTCTATGTCTTCATAAGAAATGTAGCCATACGTTCCTAGTTTACTCTGAATTAAGAATCATCTCGTTTAGATCACTAGAGAAAAAGTTATGGCTAACAGACCGAACTACACTCAGTGAATATTTTCCAGATTTTTAACCTTTCAATATTTTACGACACCCCAAATACTCATGATCTTTCAAAACACTAAATTTACACATAACCAGATTTCTCATTCCCCAACAGCAAAGTATTTAAGAACAAACACCTAAATGCCATTTTTCTTGCAGATGACAGTAACTTACCTGTTGAAAACTCCGAACTCTTTAAGCCTTAAACTCCACACAATTTACGCACTTCACATAATACAATGACCAGCTTCTGGTTTTTCTTATGGTAGAGGACACAAATAACAAAGCGGGTTTGGTGAAGGAAAGAGAAAGCATATAAATCTCTTAGGAGGTACTTTATGGAAAACTCTGTGTTTCAAAAGAAAGTTAAAGAATGTGATAATGAAGAAGGGACTTAGACGTGACTTAACATGTCAACTTTCAAGGAATAGTAACCTACTTCTAGCAAGAGTATAAAAGCCTAACTGACACTTGTCACTTTCCCAATACCTAAGCTCTAACTTAGTTTCCTTTGAAACTAACTCTCTTAACTTTCATCTTTACAATCCAACTATCTCCAAAGCTTCTTTTAATTTCTTTTTTTTCTATTTTTCTACAATTTCCAAAATTTATTCCTAAATTCACCAAAATTCAAAAATATCACAATTCCACTAACCCATAGAACTTCCAATATACAAACATTCATAATTCTCATAATTTCACAAATCAATCCTAGTATACCCGGAATTATTCATGAATGCATGTACAATTATTTTCATGTGCAACAACCATATATAAATACGTAGCAATTTATGCATATACATGAAAAATGCATCTCTAACTGTCATTAATCACTCACATTTACCATTCTAACCCTCTCACAAGTGATGGGATGTTACAAAGGAGATTTGGGATGCCTTAGAAGTTAAGTACGAAACTGATGATGTCGGTATAAAGAAATAGGTGGTTAAAATTTACTATTATTGATGATGGGCCCATTATGGACCAATTACATTAGTATGGAAACCTAGTTGTTGAAATCCTTGCTGAGGGTATGAACATGTGTGAGCCGTTTCAAGCTAATGCCCTTATTGAGAAATTGTCTGCCTCATGGAATGAGTATAAAAACCAGTTAAGGCTTAAGAAGAAAGTCATAAAGTTATAGGAGTTAACGAGGCATATAAAGATTAAGGATGCCAACCGCATACAGGACAAGGTCATATCACTCACCCTTGTCCCTACTATTAAGGCTAACGTCATTAAACACAAAAATGCAGGTAACTCCAATAAGAATGGTGGACACAACAGGTCTTTCAACAACAACAAGCATAGTTAGTTTAAGCGCAAAAGGATTGATGGTGACTGTTGGTGGTGCCATAAGCCAGATCATCATACTGCTCTTTTCCAAGCTAGAATCAACCATGAGAAGAAGGGCCAAGGACAGAAACCATGATAGTTTAGGAAAGGAATCCAGAAGGGGTACCAACGGGGTAACTAAAAGAGCTTTGGTAAGCTTCAAGCTAATATGGTTAAAGCTGGTGATGATGAGGAGATCATTACTGCTGTGGTGTCCGAAGTCAACCTTTCTGGAAACTTAGTCAAGTGGATCGTTGACACAAGAGCCACACGTCATATCTACACCAACAAGGACTTGTTCAAAGAGTTGAATGATGCTACTAATGGTGAATTCGTGCACATGGGTAACTCCAGCAGAGTTTCTGCCTGAGGAGTTGGAAATGTCACTCTCAAACTCAATTCTGGAAAAGTTTTGGCTTTAGAAAATGTTTTATCTGTTCCTGATGTTCATAGAAACTTGATTTTAGAGCATTACTTAACAAAGCTGGTGTCAAACTTATTTTTTATTCTGATAAGCTAGTTCTTACTAAGCATGGGAACTTTGTTGGTAAAGGGTTTTGTAATGGGGGCTTATTTATACTTGATGTTGAAATGAATGCATCTACTTCCTCTATGTATATTGTTGAGTCTCTAAACCAATGGTACTTTAAACTTGGGCATCTGAATGTAAGGTCGATTAAGAGGGTGCAAAGCTTAAACTTCTGCCTAACTAGATCACTAATGAAATGGAAACATGTCAAATTTGTGTTTAGGCTAAACACTCTAAGAAAGCTTTTAAGTCAATGATAGAGAGAGAATCACAATTGTTGGACTTGGTGCACACAAATTTGGGTGATTTTAAAAAATTGTGTGAGTAAAGAAAGAATGAGAGATTATATTACTTTTGTAGATGATTGTTCTCGATTTACTAAAGTTTACTTATTGAAAAATAAAAGTGATGTAGAGGAACTTTTTATGAAATACAAAGATGAGGTCGAGAACTAATTGGAAAGGAAAATTAAGAAATTAAGGTTTGATCGAGGTGGTGAGAATAGTACTGATTTTTTTACTAATTATTGTGGAAAAGTTGGAATTATTCATGAGCTTTCTGCCCCTCATACACCTGAACATAATGAAATAACCGAGAGGAAAAATCGAACACTTAAGGATATGATGAATGCAATCTTGATTTCCTCGGGTTTACCTAATTTTATGTAGCGGGGAGAGGGGAAGCTATTCTTTAAACTTGTTATGTTCTAAACAAATTCCCTCATAAAAACTAGATCAAAAACCTTATGAAATTTGGAAAGGTTATCCACCTAACTTGCATTTTTTGAAAATATGGGGTGTCTTGCTAAGGTTGCTCTACTTGAACATAAGAGGAAGAAAATTGGTTCTAAGAGCATTGATTCAATTTTTGTGGGATATGCCTCTAATAGTGTAATCTATAGATTTATGGTTAAGGAAGAGGGATCTAACACTTATGGACCAATTATGGAGTCAAGAGATAAAATGTTCTTTAAGGATATATTTCCTATAAAAGTAAGTATGCAAGCTCCTAGAGAATCTATCCCTAGTTTTTCTACCAATTATGAGATAGAGGAAGAAGAAATTGTTGAACTAAGGAGAAACAAAAGAACTAGAGTACCCACCAGTTTTGGTTCTGACTTTATTACTTCCTTTGTGGTGAAAAAACCTAAGGAGATAGATGATGTTTTTTTGGTGACTTATATTATTAAGGAAGATCCCAAAACTTATGAGGAAGCAATGAGATCTGTGGATGCTAACTTTTGGAAGGAAGCCATAGATAGTGAATTAGAGTCAATCAACTTTAGTAAAACTTGGGTTTAGTTGATCTACCTCGAGGGTGTAAGCTTTTGGAGTGTAAGTGGATTTTCAAAAAGAAATTGAAACCTGAAGAAACCATTGAGAGGTTTAAGGCAAGACTTGTGATTAAAGTCTTTAAACTAAATAAAGGATTTGAATTTTTTGATACTTACTCTCCGATTACTAAATTGCATTTAAAAGGATGTTGTTTGCTATTACCTCGGTATTTAAGTTTTATGTGCACCAAATGGATGTTAAGAAAACTTTATTGAATGGTGATCTTGATGAAAAAATTTATATGGTCTAGCCCGAGGAGTTTAGAGTGCTTGGTCAAGAGCAAAAGGTATGTAAGTTGATTAAGTCTTTGTATAGACTTAAACAAGCTCCTAAACAGTAGCATGAGAAATTTGAAAGTGAGATTTTCAAACATGGTTTAACCTCTTGATGTTGATTCTTGCATTTATGTGAAAACTGATGATAATGGATGTGTGATTATAACTCTTTATATAGATGATATGCTTATTTTTGGTACTAGCTTATCTGTCATTGATATTACTAAGAGTTTGCTGAAGTATTCCTTTGATTTGAAAGATCTTGGACACGGGGGCTTTATTTTGGGAGTCAAAGTTAATAAGACTGACTCTGGTTTTAGGTTGAATCAAACTCATTATGTTGAGAACTTTTTGAAGAAATTTGGTTACTATAATGTTGAATCAGTCAAAACTCCTTATAATGCTAATGTTGCTTTAAAAAAAATCTTGGTGACAATGTAATCCAAGATGAATATGCCAAAAATTTGTGTATTGTGATGTTCTTGATGAACTATTCTCATCTTGATATTGCATATTGTGTGAGTAGACTTAGTAGGTATACTCATAATCCTAATCAAGAGCATTAGAATGCATTAATTCATTTGTTGAGATATTTGAGAGGTACTATGCATTATAGATTATCTTTTGGTGGTCATCCTCCTGTATTAAAGGGGTATTATGATGCTAACTAGGTTACGAAGAGTGATGATATATACTCCACCAGTAGTCATATTTTTACCTTAGTAGGAGCTGTTGTGTCTTGGAAATCACCCAAGCAAACATGCATTGTGAGATCAACAATAGAGGCTGAGTTTATGGCTTTGAAGCTAGCAGGACGGTAAGTTGAGTAGCTAAGGAATCTCTTAACAGATATCCCACTTTGGGAAAAATCAATTCCTTTTATGTTTCTTCATTATGATTCATAGACTACTATTCATGTTGCCGATAACAAGGCATATAACGACAAAAGTAGACATATCAGGTTGAGACATAAAATTGTTTATAGTTTAATTAGACATGGTGTAATCTCTCTGGACTATGTCAAGTCAGAGAGAAACTTAGCGGATCCGTTTACAAAAGCTTTAATCAAGAAACTAGTTTCAGAGCATGCTAAAAGGATAAGATTGAGCCCAGTTGTGTAGTAACCTGATGATGGATACCCGTATTGGGAAATCAAGTTCAATGGAATAATAATGAGATACATTAAGTTGTTGAATTGCATCCCTTAGCATGACCTTACTGCGTTTGATAAGGTTAGATGTTTTAATCCTTAATGAGTTCCATAGCCCAAGTTTGGGTGGTGTGAGCAGTACACACTTGATGAACTCACCTACGTGATTATAGGGGGTTAGGCACCCTCCTATAAGAGTATTTGGGCTATTTCTCTAGAGCAATCATGAGTTCAAGGCATTTCGAGACTGTTTATTTCTCTAGCAAGTTATGTCTCCGAATTTCTTGGACACTAGGTTCAAGACTTTGTTCACCTATTTTTCTCCTAAAATGTTACAATTTGTTTCTCAAGTTTTGGACCAAGTGGGGGATTGTTGGTGTCGTTGTTTGAAAACTTGATTAATGCATATGTTTTTTGTCTTTTAAGTTACTAATGTTATTATTTGATCATCACTCCTGAAATCTCAACTGATTCCTATTATTATTATCCCATTAACGTTTCCTTAATTTTTTCATAACGTCATTCCCTCTCAACTTATATATAAGTCACGCATCCCTCCTCCAAGAGAACCACACATCTACTCTGCCTTTCTTCTGCTGTCATGCATATTTTTTTATTTTCTCCATACAACTCATACATCTCCTTCCACTGACAGACAGCTTTACGCACAAATCTTCTTTTATATATGAAAATCTTGAAGGATATAGTTTCACATAAATTATGAATTAGCCGCAGTAGTTATAAGCTATCTGACCAATATGAATGCAAAACAAAATCAAATACGAAATAACAAATCAACATCATAAATTTGTTAACGCAGTTTGACACACCTTACATACATCTACGAGGCCCTCACCTAACTTAATACTTTCACTAACGACAATAGTTTTGTACAAGGCTTTATTAAGCTGACTAATTCATCCCTTGACACTATCCATCGTCCTCACAACCCGTGAAAGCAAATCACACACAATAGCATGACCGTCTCGTACTAACCTTAACAGAGGATTTTCTCAACAGTATTTGATAATAAAGGATAAAAATAAAAATAACTCAAGTGGTAGAAACAATTATGAACATAAACAAAGACAACACTTAAGATAAAAAGCAACTCCCCTAAATATGTCGCTTCATCATTGAAAGAACGGGAAGTTGTCCACTAAGAATGTTGCTGTAGTCTTTCAATATTTTCATTGGAACATCTCAAACATAGCAACAGAAAAATCACCAACAAATATAAACGTTTCTTCACTGAAACGTTACAAAAATCAGAGCTGCAAAATCCATAAAGGTTGCTGAAGTTTTTCGCACACCAACCCCACTATCGACATCCACCAAAACACATACGATCAACACCCAATCAGCCCAACACAAATCACACCATCGACTAAGAATAACAGCTGCAAAGATCACAAAAACTTCTGAAATTTTCGCATATCACAAATCACAAATGACAGTCACCAAAACTAACAATTCATCGACAGTGAGTAGACCAAAAAAATCATACAAATACTAGAGAAAGCCAGCTGCCAAAATTGCACACACTCAACTAAAACAGCCCCCAACAATCGTCGTTCAAAAAAACATAAAATAACACAGCTACCAAATTAGATAACTATCACTTAAAATCAGCTACAAAATATCATCCAAGTAGCCCTAAAATTTCAACTTCCAAGTTACACACTGTCTGTTATTGATTCACCCAAAAACGACAACACTTCAGCCAGCATATCACGTAAATCATAGCCACAAAACCAGCTGCAATGGTCAAAATAGGCTATCTATTTAATTCCATCTTCATTATAATTTGAACCTAATCAACCTTTGTTAGGCTCCGTTTCTGGAACCCAACTCTTGCGGAAATCATAAAGCGTGTGTACAGAATTTCTCGAAATACAATCGTGGGCGAAAACCAACGAAATCAAAACGCTTAAGGTCAAAACTTTTAATTCTGACATCCGAAAAAGCATACTTTAGAAAAACGTTGGAACACTATAAAGACAAGTTACCTCTTTCGAGAAGACGACTTGGTTTAAACCAATCCAAATCGGTATAGTTTTTTTTTCAACGCCATTCAAAGCAATTCAAAAATTCAAAATGCATTCATAGATCTCTCACCTCAATCATTTGATTCTTCATATTCAATCATGTCTCATCATTTAAAAAATCCTATCTTTCTTTTTTTTTCATAAAACTCTCCCACACATATATACCAACAATTCATATACAAATTTCATCAACTTAAACGGAAAACTTCTTCCGATACCTTACATTTGCACTCAACTCATTTCATCCTTATACAATTCACATACCATGTCCATACGCAAATTCACATTTCATATTCATACACGGATCCATATCTCATCAACATCAAAGATAGATGTTTACAAACTTTAATAGCGATTCCAACCCACATTACATCACCAATACCAAAATCCAAATACAAAAGACACAAAACCCCAAAATTCTCAACAATTTCTAAGATCTTATTCTTACAACAATCTAACTTAAAATACAACATATGCAAAACAAACGAAATCCTTGACTTTCTTTCATCCG
>JAOTAW010000202.1:3612461-3627153 GCA_025629945.1 Erythroxylum savannarum | reverse complement strand
AATGATGAGCAATATTATTCACTTAACATGGCTGTACAACCCATTGTTATTCGAAACGCAGAATAATTGAGAAGTACTAGAGATAATATTTTGATAAGGTAATGCTCATTTTATCCTGTAAGTTAGGAATAAAAGAATTTACTATTTTACTCTTCCTTTTTTTTGTAATATATTTGTTACGTCAGTTTTGGATAAATATTGATGTTGTTATCAATAGATGGAACCTTTTGCCATTTTGAAGCCTGATGTAAGAGTGATTAAACCATTGTAACTAGTCACTCTGATAGATTGAGATAGTGTGTATTCCTAGGACCAAGGAGTTTTGTTTGTTCTTTTGAGTTGAATGCTGTTAACACATACACTTTTACCTTTTGAATTCATTATTATTTTTGTCATAAGTTTAGTGGTCAAAGTGTGGATGGTGCAGTATCCTTCTCACATTTATATTTGCTCTCTAGAGTTAAAAATTCCAATCATGTTTTGATGGAGTTAATATGACGAGTATCTTGTGGAATTGTACTATACTAATGAAATGCCTTTGCAGAGAGAAAAATTAATATGTACGTCTTTGGAACCAGTTGTGTCTGTTGTATATTGACTTTTTCATGTATAATATTGTTTGTATAAATGCTTTTGATGCTGCTACCACACTGCTGGCTTTGTATAGTTTGTATGTTTTGGATTGTGTGTTTTTGTCCAGTAGGTGTTTTGTAGACCATGATTTCCCCTATACTCACTAGAATATTAATGAACTTCCACTTACTCTACAAAGAATGTTGTGTCTGGTCAATTCTCTTTTCATGTTGAAAATGTGAACTTGGTTTTTAAAGGGTTCAAGTGTGAGCACACATAAAGAACTTTTTACTCTCTTTTTTCCCCCCGATGCAGTTGACATTGTTCTGCTGGACTAATTAGGTTAATAATTTCTGAATTCTCTTTGTCTGTCATTACAGGTTATCTTTTGTATTGCATTTACCTCCATAACTTTATTGATCCACCTTTTTTTGTATAGTTTTCTATTCTATTTATGTATTTGAGACATTGCAGTGTGTTCACTCTTATATCACACACATTTTTGCTTGTGTTGTGTGGATTCAGCGAACTTAAATATAACATCTGAAGAGAATTTTTTAACTCGATAAAGCAATTACTGATTGCAACGTTTATGGTTAATCAGGGTTTGACTCATTATGAAAAGAAGAAATATGTTTGGAAGATGCTATATATTTATATGCTGGGTTATGATGTGGATTTCGGTCACATGGAAGCTGTTTCTTTAATATCGGCACCAAAGTACCCAGAAAAACAGGTATTTTTCTTCCTCGTGTTTTCTGAAATCATCTGGACTTCTAGGGCTTCCTGGAATGCACTATTACTATTGCAACTAGTGGTTGTATTGTCTTCATCACATGATATAAACCTATCTATCACAGATTTTCTGTTTTTTTTTTTTTTTTTGTGTGAAAACTATTCACATGTACTAATGGTTGGTGATAAGGCAACTTCTGATTGGTAGATGATGATTTGGGCCTTAAAGATCTTTTCCGATGATATGGTTGCCTTATCATGTTCTTATAGGGGTTTGATTTTCATGTTTGGAGAGATTATAATGCTTAAATGTTCAATGTAATTCCCTCTTATTTAATACTTGAATTGCTAAATTGTTCAAACTGTTCTGCTTATATTCCTGCTACTTCCTGCAGGTTGGCTACATAGCGACATCTTGTTTGCTCAATGAGAACCATGACTTTTTGAGGTTGGCAATAAATACAGTACGGAATGATATCATTGGTCGAAATGAAACCTTTCAGTGCTTGGCATTGACAATGGTATGGCAGTAGGAATCTCTTTTACTTTGTGGGAGATGCTTTTATTTTTGTTATTAAGTTATTATGTATGAATTGCTAACAAGGGTTCTACCTTTAGTTTTTACTGTTACTTGGCAGTTTAGAATACCACTTGTCTGATCTGAGATGCAGCTGAAATGTACTAAGCATGGTTTGAGAAGTAACATTCTTAGCCATAAAGTAAAATTTCCCTATGTATTGGTTGGTAGTCTGATGTTTCTCTATAGAACATGAGAAGTGCCTATTTGTTTCATCCAGTTGTAGTGGCTAGATGGTTAGAAACATTATGGTATAACAATTGTAATCAATTAATTTTTAACTAGTATATTTTAGGTTGATACATGCGTACTTGTACATCTTAGATTACAATAACTAGCCGTCTGTTGTTAATTTTTCCCAAAGCAAAAGGCTTCCCACGCACTGTTGGTTAGAAGACAGGGTGCTCTGGCATTGGTAAAAGAGGATCTGGAGAATATTGATCAAGTCTCTGTTATGTTCAAGAATAATGCCAGTTTTTGCATTTTCTAAAGCTACTCAGGTTACTTTTAAAGTGTAAAAGCTTTTTATTTAACATTTTGAAGCCATGATATTAGGCAACATTCATGTTATCAAGTCTGATCACTAAAAAAGTTGGGAAAAGCTTTCGAATTTTCTGGTTGATGTCAGTCCCTTTCTGTTTGTTTCACAATGTGTCATCTTAAGATTTTCATTAGAACTTTGCATAACATGATTCCAAATTCAAAAGAATGCAGTATGACATGATCATACGAAACATGAGACTTCAGCCATATGCACTGAAATTTCATTTGGTAATTTGTAGGTTGGAAACATTGGTGGGAGAGAATTTGCTGAATCATTAGCGCCAGATGTCCAAAGGCTAGTGGTAAGTTATGAATTATTAGCTTAACACGCAACCAGCTAATATATTATTTGACACAATTTACTCTTTTTCTTGATTCAGATTTCTAGTAGCTGTAGACCCCTTGTGAGAAAGAAGGCTGCTTTATGTCTACTGCGTTTGTTTAGGAAGAACCCTGATGTTGTAAATGTAGATGGCTGGTATGTTTAATTGCTTCATGGTGGCTTTTATATTCCAAACAACTACCTGCATAAATCCAAAATCCACTTTACCTTGTGTTATAGGGCGGATCGGATGGCACAACTTTTGGATGAACGCGATCTTGGGATCTTGACATCTTCTATGAGCCTTCTTGTTGCTTTGGTGTCAAATAACCATGAAGCTTACTGGAGTTGTCTTCCAAAGTGTGTAAAGATATTAGAGCGACTGGCTAGGAACCAGGATATTCCACAAGAATACACTTATTATGGCATTCCCTCTCCTTGGCTTCAGGCCTGTATCTTTTTGTTCATTATCAATTCTTAGAGGTTATTGGTATAGAAATGTATTACTGTATTTAATCTGGTTTTATTATTCTAGTAGTAGCTCTTCTTT
This sequence comes from Erythroxylum savannarum, assembly GCA_025629945.1. NCBI lineage: Eukaryota > Viridiplantae > Streptophyta > Magnoliopsida > Malpighiales > Erythroxylaceae > Erythroxylum > Erythroxylum savannarum. The sequence continues at coordinate 3,623,853 of JAOTAW010000202.1, read as the reverse complement.
TATTAATTATTCTTGGATGTTGTACTGAGCAAGTTATTGTTGTATATATCGTTAATTTAAGTGATCCCATTTGGGTACACAGGTTAAAACAATGAGGGCTCTTCAGTATTTCCCAACTATTGAAGATCCTAATACGAGCAGAGCATTATTTGAGGTCATACTCTACTTGTTGAACTTATTTTTATAACAATTGGTTTTTCTGACTTTAATTACATCCAACTTCAAGTTTTCAGGTCTTGCAGCGCATATTAATGGGAACTGATGTCGTGAAAAATGTGAATAAGAACAATGCATCTCATGCTGTTCTATTTGAGGCCCTGTCTCTGGTAAGTTTTCTTTAGTTGTAAATGTTTGTGTGAGAACTATATTTGTACTTCAACTTGCATACTTTTCAATATGCTCTACTTATGTTTCTTAATTCTTTCATTTCTCCCCATTGACTGTTGCAATATAAGATTTTTGAAATCCAAAATTTTCAAAATACACACACACACACATATATATATATAAGATTTTGAAATTTTGAAACAGTAGATTATTTGTGCAATGAAGGGTAAATGAGACAAGCTTTTATCTCTATGTGCTCAATCTGCACTCCCAATGATAATGGAGATGATTGCATCCTGTACCTGTTGTATTAAGTTGGTCCTTCAATAATTAATATTGCATCTGTATATAGCATTTTGATGACCTACATGTTGTCTATTGTATGTTCCTTTCTCTTGACTACAGGTGATGCATCTTGATGCTGAAAAGGAGATGATGTCTCAGTGTGTTGCTCTCCTTGGGAAATTTATTGCTGTCCGTGAACCAAACATCCGTTATCTTGGCTTGGTAAGTCATGGTAAACATTTTATTCTTTGATATTTCCGTCCCAACTTATCTTAGTGAGGTAACTCAATATATTTTCTGAACTATAACTTTATTGTTTAATATTTGATGGTTAGGTCTAATTGGTACTCTATATCTGCTTAACTGAACATTACTGTTCACTGTTGCTTTTATGCAGGAGAATATGACTCGGATGTTGATGGTTACAGATGTCCAAGATATTATTAAAAGGCATCAGGCCCAGATCATCACGTCATTGAAAGATCCTGACATCAGGTTAATTTGAAGTATATTGCACTTATATACTGTCACTTTCCCTTACTTTCCTGATCCATATTCCAGGTGTAGTTTGTCTGTCATTGATTTGCTATGGAAAGATGTAAAATCTGACCATTTTGAGTGTCAAAACTTTCATGTCAAACATTCCTATATCTTAGCTGTTTTTATGCATCAGAATTATGTGGCTTAATCTTCTATGGTACAAAATAGTGGATTTGATCAATTAAATGCTGCATTTCATGTTAACCATTATGATGCACTTAGTTTTGCTGATCTAATATTCTTTATCCAGTATTCGACGCCGTGCCCTTGATTTACTTTATGGTATGTGCGATGTTTCAAATGCGAAGGACATCGTGGAAGAACTGTTGCAGGTACAAGTAATTTCTTGATGACTTGTTCTGCATAACGAGTGTTCTATTGCAATGCTGTGAAATTAGAGGTGTGCCTCTGACATTTTTCTGATGTTCAGTATCTCAGCACAGCAGATTTTGCAATGCGTGAAGAATTGTCTCTGAAAGCTGCTATTCTTGCAGAGAAATTTGCTCCAGATTTGTCTTGGTATGAACACTTTCCTGTTGCAAGATATGGGAAGTATTGGACTTAGCACATATAGATACAAACATAGAACATACACAAGATAGTCACTAATCCTAGATGATAAAAAAAAGCATCAACACTTGGACAAATTGAGATGGCAGTGATGTTGGAGAATAGGAATTTATGTCACTTTTCAAACATATCTGCTAGAATACTTGACTGTAGTGGAGGTATTGGACTCAGGTCAAGCAGGGGTGATTGGCCTTTTCTGCAGGAATGACCTGACAACATCCCTTTTTTCTACCTTCAATTACCTAACAGCTATTCTCCAGTGGCTGTTAAACTTCCTTTTGATTGCAAACTAACCTGGGTGTTCTTTCTGGGCCACTTACCCATCTCTATATTCATTGTTTCATCTGTTTGTATCAAAGCAGGATAATAACAGTTGTAGTAGGTTAAGCTCATTATTTAGACTGAGAATGCCAATATGAGATGACTGGATTTTGTCTGTATCTGTAAAAATTTCAAAAGCAGCCAAAGTTAAACATCTATTTCTAGTATTATTATTCTTCAATCAATCATCTATGTGGAACTTTATGGCATTTGTTTAATCATACTTGGTTCGTTGCCAAAACTTTTGGTATGTAATGCTGACTACTATCTACGTCTGACATTTTTTATGATTGCAGGTATGTGGATGTAATCCTTCAGTTGGTTGACAAGGCAGGAGATTTTGTCAGTGATGATATATGGTTTCGTGTTGTGCAGTTTGTTACAAACAATGAAGACCTACAAGTAATTAAGCATACACTATAATCTTCTGATTATTTGTTGGTGTTTTAATTTAGCGATTCTTGATTGAGACTTGAAAATTTGATCAGCCTTATGCAGCAGCCAAAGTTAGGGAGTATCTTGACAAGCCTGCTGTACACATGACAATGGTTAAGGTGTCTCTTTACTACAAACAATTGTTGGTCTTTATGCTGAAGTTAAAATTCATGCAGTGTCCAATTACTGTTTATTTAATACCTCTATGGTACAGGTCAGTGCTTATCTTCTAGGAGAATATGGCCATCTTTTGGCCAGAAAGCCTGGAGGTAGTCCAAAGGAAATCTTTAGCATCATACATGATAAGCTTCCTACTGTATCGTAAGAGCAATTAACAATTGTCCTTCTCACGTTAAATGTATTGCTTGTGATCAATTCACATATTAAAAGATATGCACTTGTATGCAGTACTTCAACCATTCCAATCCTCCTGTCATCCTATGCTAAGATTTTAATGCACACTCAGCCCCCCGATCCAGAACTGCAAAACCAAATCTGGACCATATTCAACAAGTGAGATTTACCTTTCCTCCTCTCATCTTTAGTTTTTTGGTTTGATATTTAATAATTGTGGAATTATTGGACCTAAGTTCACAATTCTATAGGTATGAGAGCTGCATTGATGTTGAGATACAACAACGAGCTACAGAGTATTTTGCATTAAGTAGGAAAGGTGCAGCTCTAATGGACATACTGGCTGAAATGCCTAAATTTCCCGAGCGTCAGGTAGTCATTCACTCCACAGGATCATTTGAGGATACTGTTACTTTCGTCTGTGGTTGAACTCTTGTCAATAATTAAATAGTTTGGTTCCACACTGTTTCTCGAAAGTGTAATATTGTCTTTGTTTGATCCAGTCTGCACTAATTAAAAGAGCTGAAGATGCTGAGGTTGATACTGCTGAGCAAAGTGCTATTAAGTCAAGAATGCAGCAACATATGTCAAATGCGTTGGTTGTTACTGACCAACGCCCTGCTAATGGGATGTCACCACCAGTTTCACCTATTGCCAAACTTAGTCTAGTGAAGGTTCCTGACATGACTGGCAATGCGGTTAGATTTCTCATCAATGTAGTTTTTTTATTATGTATATGCTTGAGACTTGTGAAATACCTGTATTGCTCATTTTTATGATTTGCATTATGCAACCTACCAGGAGGAAATTTCAGCAGATCAATCCTCAACACAACCAAATGGGAGTTTGACTAGTTCAGCAGATGTAGTTGGTGACCTTTTGGCTATTGAAGGTCCTCTGGCAGTTGAGGTCCACTCTCAGCGTATTGCAGTCTCTGGAGTAGAAGGTGTTCCAGCTGAAGCAGATGGTGCAGCTATTGTACCTATTGGAGAGCAAACAAATTCTGTTCAGGTACTTAGCTTTTTTATCCTTTCTGAGAATTCCATTATTGTCCTTTGTCAAGTGATGATGCAGCTCTTACTTTTGGAAATTCTTCAGATTTTAGGAAATCAGATTGTTGGAAAAACCTGTGAACAACTTTGATCAGTATCAGTTGAACTTACCTTAGGCCATTGATTCACTTCTAACTAGCTATTTTCTTTTGAATACTTTCAGCCAATTGGGAATGTTAATGAAAGATTTTATGCTTTATGCTTAAAGGACAGTGGTGTTTTGTACGAGGATCCATTCATTCAGGTATTATTTTCTTTCTTTGGTCATTAATTGTTCTCTTAACTTGTTACCAAAGTCTTGTTATGTTTATTCGTTTATATTGAAGACACAATGCTGTGTCGTATACATTTCTAGTTGGTAGAAACCTTGAAATTTTTCCGTCCACTATTTCCAGATTGGTATTAAAGCAGAGTGGTGGGCACATCATGGCCGTCTTGTTATTTTCTTGGGAAACAAGAATACTTCTCCTCTTGTTTCTGTTCAGGCATTAATATTACCTCCGGCACATTTAAAGATAGAGCTCTCCCTAGTACCTGAAACTATTCCTCCCAGGGCACAGGTAAATGTGCTACCTGCCTTATGACAGCAGTTGATAATGTTGTTAACCACCTTTCTTGTGTTTCTTTGTCCCTGTTTGTTTACTGATTCTTTTTCTTTGGTTATGTAGGTGCAGTGCCCGCTTGAAGTAATGAATCTTTGTCCGAGCAGGGATGTAGCTGTACTTGACTTCTCCTACAAGTTCGGTACCAACATGGTACTGTACATTTGTATTTTGTGTTACATGTTATTGTAAGGGATACTAAATCATAGCCTTGAGTTGCAGTTGACTTTTTGGTCCTTTAATTAGGTCAATGTCAAGCTTCGTCTTCCTGCTGTCATGAACAAATTTCTTCAGCCTGTATCAGTGTCTGCTGAAGAGTTTTTTCCTCAATGGAGATCACTTTCGGGGCCTCCCCTAAAGCTTCAAGAAGTCGTAAGTGTATTTTGCATTATGTTTGATGCAAGTTTTTCTGAGTCTTTTTTATTGCATGACACAAATTCTGGTTCTTGTGATTGGCTATGCTGGGTCTAACCCCAGTGGAAGCAAGTTTAAATCAAATTTACATACTGGGATGCTTTATCATCTATTTAAACTAGAGCTTTTGTTATCACAATTTTTTGTTTCCTTCCAACCAGAATGTAAGAATTTAATCAACCATGGATGCTTTCAGAGCCGCATGATAATCTTTTCATCTATTTAGAATGGACAAGGATTCGTAGTTGTCTGTCTGTTGTTGTAAACTTAACATTTGAACTCATTTGACAATTCCAATGCTTGGAAATTCTCTGTATGAACTAATCTCTTCTGTAAAATTTTCTGAATAATCGTACAGGTTAGAGGTGTAAGGCCTCTTCCCCTTCTTGAAATGGCGAGACTATTTAACAGTTTCTGTTTAATGGTTTGTCCTGGGCTTGTAAGTCATCTGATCTAAGTCATTCTAGCAAGCACTTTGCGGGAATATAGGAAAGATTCTCACTTTTCCTTTGTTTTCTAGGATCCAAATCCTAATAACCTCGTTGCATGCACAACCTTTTATTCGGAGAGTACAAGGGCTATGCTTTGCTTGGTAAGAGATTGGTTTTTGTTCCATTTTATTTGTTTTGCTAAATTATAACTCCTGTGCTTAGTGCAGTATGAGCTGTTATTGGATCTTTTCGGCATTTATGTATTGGGCTTTGGAGCTAGGTCTTGGAGGATGATTACTATTGTTTCCCTTAATTGGAACTTCACCTAAAATTACATATGCAAAGTGAAAATAATCGTGTTGAGTTAGTACCAAAAATTTTGAGTTGCTGCTGTACAAGTTGCTCTAGTTTTCTTGGATATTTCAACTGAATATTAATTTGGCAATAGAGCGTGAGATGGATCCTTTTGTACAAAATTTCAGGCAAGAATTGAGACAGATCCAGCGGATAGAACACAATTGCGAATGACAGTTGCATCTGGGGACCCAACACTAACATTCGAGTATGTTTTCGACTTCCAGACCAGATGCACCCTACTATGGACATAACTTTTCCTCATTTCTGACGGTTTGATGTGCAGGTTGAAAGAGTTCATTAAGGAGCAGTTGGCTAGTGTTCCGATAACAGCACCGGCACCGGCACCGGCACCAGCTCCTGCACCTTCGGTACCACAGCCGATAGCTCCACATGAGCCATCAAATGATCCTGGGGCTATTCTGGCTGGGTTGCTGTGACATGGAGGAGATTTATGTAAAAAGTTTGTTGAATATACACTTGTACAAACTACCTGATTTATACAGCTGGCCTACCCATCTTTCACTTGAATTAAAGCAGTGGATCAAGAGTTTCGGGCTGCTAGGGCTGGCGGAATCGAAGGAGTGAGCTAATATTGTGATCAACTTAAAGAGAATGGGGTTTCCGAAGGGGTTGGTCGGGATTTTGATAATTCTTTTTGCACAGTTCTAATGTGCTTTAGTTGTAGTTTCTCTTTTGGAAAATTGGGGTGTGGGTTCACTTTCTTTTTCTTTTTCTACCTTTTAATTTTCCCCATACATATCCAAGTTGAAGCATTTTTCACATGAAACAGAGTGTAATAGTTTGTATTATTCTATACGATTATCAATGCATTGGAATGAAACAATAGAAGTGAGATTGAGCATTCCTCTTATATGTTCCATTTTTATTAGCCATTTTCACAAATGGCAGCTTAATTACTTAAAGCGCCTAAATGACGCATATAAAGATGTCTTCATCCCTACGAAAGTTTATGGCCATTTTGTCACCGCCATTTCCTTGAACATGACAAGCCAATACATTGTGTTCAATTTTAACATTCAAATTACCAGCAAAGGAGTCGTATTAAAGTTGCGAAGAATATTTAAGACTGATTATCATGTTTGTATGTGCTACTCTTTCCAGTCTTTAACATTCTATTTTATTCACTCTCTTCTTCTTCTTTTTTTTGTTAAAAGTATATTTTGAATATCAACACTTGAAACATAATGTAACTTAACCATAATATTTTGAATTATTCAAATTGAATTTTAACGTTTTTAAATTTTTTTTAAACAGATCTTAAATGGAAGGAATTAATTATAACTTTCTATCAGTTAAATGTCATGTTAATGTTAACATTATTTTTATATTTTTAAATAAAAGGTGAGCTTTATTATCGCATAATTATTTTTTTAATTAATCAAAAAGTGGGTTCATGGTTACGTTAAAGAGAGGGCAACTGTTTATCCATTTCAGATGATGAGTTTTATTTGTGTCGTGTCAGTTAGGTTCATATCTATATATTTTAAAGAGTAAATCTTACTCTAATATACCCCATAGCGCTTAATTACGAAAAATTAATCATATTAAATTTTCTATTCAATTATTAATATTTAAAAAAATTAAAATTTAAACATTGCGAAACGTTAAAATCTATTTTATACTCTATTTTATATTCTGTTGTAAAGGTCGAAATTTAAAAGCTCTTTTTTTTTCTTTGGTAACAAGGACACGAATGGCAAACAAATTGGTTTCAGCATGGACAAGGTTACGATTTATAAGCAGCAATCAACATGTCAAGGTTGCCCATTTTATTGTGCTAAAACAATATCTCCTCGTCTTGAGAAGAAAAGAAAAACACGTAGCCAAAAGCGACATTATTGCGTAACACCAAAATGGCGTTAAGAAAGAAATGTAGGCCTTAAAATTCTCCGGCGATACGAGTACCAACACTGGAGTTCGCAATCTTACAAGATACGGTGCCTCTGCGTCGCAAAATCCATGCTCTGATCTATGTTATAATGAATTGAAGATAAACGCACAGCTCTCAGCTCATACTCATGATGAGGCTGCCTTCTTACAGTGATTCTCAAGCCATTCCATCGTAACACTTTTTGGCCTCTCTAGAGGCAATCCCAGAGCTCGGTCCCATATCAACTGCATCGGCGAAAGTAATTAAGCCAAGTACCTTATTTAAGGATGGATAGAGAAGATGGAACTAGAACAAACCTGGGAACAAATGCCAATGCTTCTTGAGACGCCAAAAAGGACCGTGTAGTACCTGTATGTCGTCAATTTTGAAAAGTGCGATCATCTTCACCTTATGATGCAAATAAATAGGAACACAAGTTAAAGCAGTATGAGAGGATTATGTTATTAAAAATACCTGGCCTCAGTTAAGCCATAATGGTTCAGTAACACCCCACTGTGAGCATCAACATTGGGCCATGGGTTTTTGACCTGCACACATAATAAAATTAGATTTTGATGATGTCATTTAGGACTGATCGAAGTAAACACATTGGCAACAACTGGGGGTCTTGGCAATCCAGTGATTCTACAAGTTGATCTTCATGAAAGCAAAAGAACAAGTCACTTACCTTTCCCAGTTCCGTAAGAATTGGAGGTACAACCTCGTAAAGCTTTGAAACCTGTTCAAGACGATATTAGTTCAGCGGCTGAAAATCAAATGTTTATAGCAAAAGTTGTTCTGCAAACAGAGACAAATGACAACCAGCTGGAAAAGTGGATCATCAGGTAAATGTTTTAATGCAAACTCTCTCTGGCAAGTATATCTTGGATCAGTTTTACGCAAAACTCCATGACCAAACCCTGGAACAACCTGCCAATTGATTTAACAAGGGCAGAATTAAGCAGAATGCATCGGTAGTTGAGAGTGAAAATAATGATCTAAATTACAGAAGTGTAAGAATGTAGTAAGCAATGCAAACTAAAACTGCAAACAAAATTCGCAACCATAATGGCTTGCGGTAAAAGTGTTGAAAAACCTTGGGCAATTATGATTATATTTTGTACTGACGAAGTGAAGAAAATTCAAGGTTTTGCTGTGTATTTAGCGAAAATATAATTGAAATGCAGTACATTACCTTTCCACCCTTCAGTGTTTTCCATACATAATCTTTCAGTTGCTCTTTAGTTATGTTCTCTCCACATTCTTCCACTACAGACTTGATCCAAAGTAGAACTTCCTACATTTGCATATATAGATAATCAAGACAAGATAGTAACAATAACATTTGACAGAGATAATATATCCATGCAACCAATCGACAGTGTTGAAGTGCTTTGCTTTTTTCTATATTCAAGTGGTGAACCAAATAAAACATAAGAAATACACAATATCAGGATGAACAAAACAAGAATATAGAAGAGGGAATTTTGGGTTGCAAAAGCAGAAGCCAGGTTTGCCATCTTTTTAGCTCTACGAAGGCATTATACAAGTTAATGTGAAATCCGCAACAAGATACTGTTAATACTAGAACTTCAGAGTTGCATAATGTTAGAGAAATGTTAGAATTTCACATTTATAGACAAACATACGCGCAATTGTTAAATGTTGTCTAGCATGTACAAATGGAGGAGGGTTCCAAAAGAAAAAGAATGAAACAGAGAGAGATATAGATCATATAATACCTGATTAGCCAGGCCATGAAGGGGCCCAGCCAAACCATTCAAAGCAGCCGCAAATGAAAGATAAGGATCTGAAAGTGCACTAGCTACCTGAAAAATTGCATGAGAATAACATAAAGCAACATGTTGGAATAATCTCTTCCGTTCCTACACCAACCCCTTCTTTACTTTAGGGCTTTCAATGAAATTGGGGCTTTCAATGAAATTGAATTTTTAGAATTTGGGTAACTTACCAGGTGGCCAGTATGAGCGCTGACATTTCCACCTTCATGGTCACTACAAAATATTTTCCAGAATAAGAAAGTATACGAATGGAAAAACACATATATTTCTAAATCAGTAGAAACAAACAGTCCATACTGAACCCATGTTTCAGTATCTATTACCCATTTTTGAGAAGATGGGATATTGTACTTGTGGATGGTCACGTAAAGTCTCATAAGCTCCTACATCTGAGGACTATCAAATCCCAACATATGCGAGAAATTTGCGCCAAAATCCAGAGAGTTATCAACTAGAAATATAATGCTCCCAGTTTTGTGTATCCTTTAAGCAACAGAGGTGCAGGTCAAAAGCCAAAGATAAGTTCATTTGGGAAGATACAAGTACAGTCATATATCAACCTTAATGACAATCAAAAGGCTAGCAATGACATGTATGACAGAGAAAGGTACAAGGAGTATGAAAGCAAAGTGATGGACATGCCAAAGCAAAAGTGTAAGTATCCAAGTAGCTAAAAACAGAGAAATTACTCCAGAAATTTGACAAAAATAACAACACCTTCAAGTTTCATATATTACAACAAGATTCTCACAAAACGGAATTCATCATCATATCATATGGCTTGGTTCCAAAGAACAATTCTATCAACTGTCTGAATCTTAGAAAGAATTAATCTAAGGCCACGGGGCCACATTGTGGATATTTGAACTGATATAATTCTGCTTTATCCAATATGCTATAGAGAAGGAACTACCTAATGCTATTTCTTTATCAATCTAATAGGATCGTGAGAATTTTTTTAAATGAGCAATACTAAAAAAATAGTTGGCCACCATAACAATAAGATTGCTTTGGCTGGGATGTGATTTAGTAAGATTTGTTGTCTCACTCATGCCATAATTAAACCAGCAAATGGAGGATGATATGCCTTAAGGATGATATGCCTTAACCCTAACCATAAAAGAAAAGTCACTAGTAATCAGATGCTTTAAGGAATGCAATTCTCTAATAATCAATATTTCTTTAAGAAGCAAGACAAAAAACTGTTACCTTCACACCTTCTCTATCAAAAGTACCAAATCTAGCCATCGTCATCATCAACGGAGACGTTTTCTACGACAAATTGTAGGTATAAATAATTATGACATTGAAGCAAAAGTTCTATGTGCAATAAAATGCTATAATTACACTTACCAAAAGCCTTGGAGTTGTTAGATTATATTTTTAAAGGACGGCTATTGCAAAGTGCTGGCAGAAACCAATTCTTCTTCCAAAGACAAGATAAGGAATTCTAAAGCGTACAAGAAACATCTTAAACGATCATAATTACTTGTAGGAAATGTTATGTATAAAAAGGACAAAGAAAAGAGGCATTAACCCAATATAAACTAACCTCGTTAAGTGTTATCCCTCGATAAATGATAGGTTAAGAATATCAGGCAGGATCCTCAAATCTTTTAGATAGATTTTTGGTCATCGGGCTGGCAACACCTACAGCTATACCTACAACATCTCCAGTTGTGCTCCAAATTGCAAAATCAAAAAAGAAATCAAAATTTTTGAACATGAAAAAGTAGAGATTATACCAAGTATAAGCCTGCATTATGACAAAAAGGTAAAAGATATTAATTAGTCAAGAAAGCACATAATCATTCTACAATATTATTTGCAACATGCTTTTAAAAAGGTGAACATAACAAATACAACCAAATCTTAAACCTTAAACTTAAATACTAAATATTAAATCCTAAAACCTAAAATCTAAACTCTAAACTTTAAACCTTAAATCTTGAACCATGGTCCGAAATCCTAAATGCTAATACCTAAGACCTATAACCTATAACCTATAACC
>JAOTAW010000202.1:3535358-3547952 GCA_025629945.1 Erythroxylum savannarum | reverse complement strand
TGGGCCAAATTGGTAGGACAGTCTCCATCCCAAGCGTTGAAGACTGAAGACTGACCGCTCTGAACATTTCAACCTCGACAACCTAACTCAACGAGGCATGAGGAATCAAACCCCATTCCAAAAGGTTCGATTGGGCAAATGGGATCTCTAGCCCTTATCCACTTAGCTAGATAACATTGAGATGATAGCCTTGAAGGCTTACTGTTAAATCTACTAGTCTAAATAGCAGAATTATGTAAGTGTTAACACGTTTTAGTCAATGTTTAATACTCAAGTTGATATGAAGATAATATATTGACGAAAGAATAAAGCAAAGACTAATGAGTAGATAAGATAAATGATTATTGTTGATAAATACTTAAGAGCGAGTTGATATGAAGGTAACATATTTACGAAAGAACAAAGTAAAGAGTTATGAATAGATAAGACAAATGGTTAATATAGACGAATACTTAAAGAGTAGGTGGGTACAAACATATATTGATGATATATTGTCAAAAATCTTCAATGATGGACAAGATTCAATGCAAGATTAAAGTTGACCGTGTAATTAAGTGACTGTTTAGATGGATTTTTGGGAGGTTAATAAGTACTTTTCTTCACTACAAAAATATTTTTTAAGAAAAATAAATATTTAACTGTAAAATCAAAAATATTTCTTTAATAGATGTGACTTTTTTGGTAGTCAAAATATAACTTTTTAAGAAGCTCAAATTTCGAACTTCTTAAAAGGGGCTCTCAAATGACTTTTTCAGGTAGATTTTTCAGATCAATTAATGAGCCTATTTTTCAGTCTCTTTTGTCCTTATATTTTACACATAATTTCCACAATACCCACAAACACATCTTTACGTTTATCTTGCAAATCTATTATTTGACTTTTTTATATGTTTTAATATTTATTTTTTATATTAGTTTTACTTATGTTATAATCCATATAAAATATTTGGTTAGATATTTTTTCATTTATATTTCATATGGTTTAAAATTATATAATAATTAATATATTGTACTTTTCATATAGTTTAATATACTTTAAATAATATTTATATGCATAAATAATTTTATTATAAAATAAAATATAGTTAAAATTAAAAGTATATATATTTTTTGGCCAAATAGTATGAAACTCTTTTTTAAATGATGGCAAAATAGCCAACTGACTTCTTAGAAAAGTTCTTCTAAAAAAAAATCTAAAAAAAAAACTCAATTAATAAAAGCTCTACTAATATAAGCCTAACTAAACAAAGAATAAGTCGCGATAAATTTGAGCATACATGAAATAATGTGCTCACTTGACGAATAATTTCTTAGAGAATGCTAATGGAACAGTGTCCTCAAATTATTTCAATAATGCTTGACACTTAGGTTGACACAAAAATGACATTATTGAAAGAGAAAAACCTATAATTTGATACAACTTATAAGAGAAGTGAAGTAATAATTTCTTACTAACTTACAACAACAATAACAATACTTAGTAAGAATTCCGCTAAAACACGGGTTTAGGAGAGTACAATAGTACGTAATCTTATCCTTATTTAATAGAAAGACTGTTTTTGATACAACTGTTTTTGATACATTTCCCTACTTACTTTATGTGTTTAATAAAAAACCTAAGTTTTGGAAAAAGTTAAAGAAAATTTTGAAAAAAAATTCTTATTAAAAACTTTAAATAAATAGTTCTTAGGCAATTATATAGTGTTTTTTAAATTTATTTCATTTGTTTAAATTGTACCAAACATTTGTATGTTGAATAAATATAAATAACGTCATCATTCTATTTTCCCAACTTCTTCCAGTCTTTTTTTATGAAGAGGTAAGCTTAAGTCTGCTATCAGGTTTATACTTGACTTCTGGCAAAGCTCACGCGAAGCTGAGCGAAAAGCCTTATTATCCGCACCGCAAAAATTCCATGACATGATCTTCCAATTTTAGGAAAAAAAAAAAGAAGAAAAAGAGAGATCTCAACTGAGGCATGGAAAGCTTCAGCAATCGTGTCCAAAATATTTAACCCAAGTGACACCTATCACAATAGCATTGACATCTAAATACTAAAACCCGACAACCTAACTAGCTAGCCTGGTGTAGATTCAATATGGTATACTTGTTGAGCCTAAAACACATAGCCCTTTATGCAAAAAGTAGTTTCAGACCTGAATGTCAACTGTGTTCTTTGGAAGAAACAACAATCTCTATTCCCTGTTCTTTTCAGGTGAAAAAAGAAGAAATTGGATTTAATCATGGTAAACAAAGCAGCCAATGCGCAGGGAGGCAAACCTGATACAGTAGTTAGTCTTTTGTAGCAACAACAAGCTTTGGCCTTTGCAGAACTGGCATGATTCCCACAATATCTTACAGTGAAACAGGCTCACTCGAAACAGAATAAGAATATGACTCAAAAATAGACAATTGTGAGTGCAATGACAATACATTGTCTGAATCTCTCTCTGGTGCTGCATGCAGCCAAGTCTGGCTTGGGGTTCTAGGCCTTATTAGTCTTTGATTGGGTTTCACAGAAGCCGATGGACATAGAGTACGAGATAAGGAATGCAATTGAGACGTTTTTCTAGAGGAATGGCTTCTGGCCCCAAGCCTTTCATTTTCCCCAAAGGAAGCTCTCAAACGTCCTTTTTGACAATGAATCGGCCGAAAATGGACTGATTTAGTCCTAGAGACGCCACAAGGGCCCTCCAAATCCAAAGAATGAGTCGGTTTCTTTGGCAATTGGTTCTCCTTCCATGCCAAAATTGATTGTTGAAGCCTTGATGGTATCTAAAAGTTGGTGCAGAGAAAGGACATGTAGTTAGTATCCAATAAGCAATACAAAAGGATGAGAATAGTAATTATATAACAATTTAATCAAGTCTCAGCTAGTGAAAGTAGATCAATTCAATTAGAACCGAACAATAAACTAAACAAACTGAAACGTCAGTCATTGTAGAATTCGTCAACTAGTTGAACAACCAACGCTCACAAAAATTGGAATTTGAGATCAATGCTGATGCTGAATTATATAGTAAAAAGAAAAAAAAAAACCATCTGCAAATCAGAGGCTTGTACCAAGCTTAAGAAAACTGCGAATGGAGAAATATGTCAGTTGCAAAGATAATATACAATAGTGTAATATTACAATGAATTTTAGTCATGCAAGGGCAATACATGAAAAAGAAACACAGAAATGTGAAACTTACGGCTGAGAGAAGTCTACATGAAGCAAATGATAATGAAGTTGCAGCAAATGAAGAATCCTGAGGTTTGTTTCCCTTCTGTTCCTCCTTTGTTGGGCCCTTATCTTGGTTAACAGACCCAAAACTTGATGGCGCAACATCATCCTCCTCTTCCTCTTCCTCTTCGTCCTCACCTTCCTCTTCAGCTAAAGATTTCTCATCTTTGGTGGATGATGCAGCTATTTTCTCTTGGTCCAGCAGAGCATTTCCATCCTTTTCCTCCTCTTCCCCCTCTTCCCCCTCTTCCTTCTCCCTCATTTTCAATTCTTCTTCCATGTCCTCAATTTCCTCTTCCAGACAAATTTCAGCCTCTACCAACTCAAGCTCCTGCTCAAGCAGCTTTATCTTCATCTCACTAATCTTTTTCTTCTCTTCAACCCATTTATCTAGTTTTTCCAGTGTTGACACACATGCATTTTCAATTGCTTTTAGAATGCGCTCCAATAAGCTTTCCTTCTTCACCACCTCCTTTTTTCCATAGAACTCATCAAAACCAAGTGGTAGGAACTTAACTTTACTAGGATCTATCTCTTCCCCCTCTTTTAATGGTGGCTGCCAAAATAAACGAACCCCATGTTCCTCATCCTCAATATAATTTATTAACAGCCCACTTTTTGTGTGTAGGATGAGTGGATTTTCAGTGCATATAAGTTTCGATGGATCTTTAGGATCAGGTTCTGGTTCTTTGTTAAGAACTACGAACTCAGGCTCCTCCTCTGGCCAAATGCAATTAAAAGGTAAAACAAGTGAAATAGTAGAAAATTTGAGGTTTAAATTATAAAAAGGAAAAAGAAAGAAAATAAAAAACAAGGAAAGTGATTTAGTTTTCTGGTTGACAGTAGAAATCAAAGGGTCAAAAAAAAGGGAACAAGCAAAAAGAAAAGCAAGTGTTAAAACTATCATAATTGTTCAAAAGAGAAGCTACTGCTCCATGCTTTCCTTCTTATCAGTTTATAAAGTATAGTGTTAAAAGGACAACTGGTTTATCTATGACCGATTTTGCAGTTGGATCTCAATTCACTGGAATAAGGGAATGCATCCTCCATGAAGTAGATAGAAGTTCAGTGAAGTGGATGCTTTATAGTCTATCTTCACATTAATAGTCTATCTTCACACTTTTTTTTCACATTGACCAGATTAACAATAGTCAAAACAAAAGTAAGAAGAACTAGAATCTTACAATATCGGTCGATGATAGTTCATAAAAATGAAATTATTAAGAATGTACTAAGTAATTTAGCACGTAATGATTCATTATCTTCTTTTGATTGACACATATCAGCTTATCACGTATCTCAAAGAAATTTGCAAGCTGCATTAAAGTGCTAGAGCAAGGGGCATACAATATTTGCCTTCTCAAGACAAAGCTGTAAAAAGGCCTGCCTTGTCAATTGAATATACTCTGGTATAAGTGACACTGAAATCACTACCCACAGTCCGTTCAGGAAATTGACTTTGGCCACTTAAAAGCCAAGTTAAATGATTGAAGCAGAGAACATGAAGATCATCACAAAAAAGAGTAGTTTGAAACAATTTATCTCATCATAGGAAACCAAGAATTCCTTTTCCTATTATAATCCAAATTCCTGCAACTTATTTTGTACTATCTTTATTTCTGTCGTACAAGATATGATTTGGTCCAAGGAATAAAAGACACAGTAAAATACTTATAATCTGGTAAAAGGGAGATATAATGGCCTCATTCAAAGTTCTTTTTGGGAATAGGAGAGAGTTGATGATAAGAGGAAAGAGGCAATACCGTTCTCCCACCAATATTCAAGCTCAGCAGGCATAGGTAACCTCAGGGGAGCCTTATAGAAGGAGTTCAACCACATCTCTCTTTCCTGATCCACCTCTTGCACATATCTTTTCCAATAATCAGGGACCTGCCAGACCAGCATTTTTGTCTCTCATACTCCTTAAAGTCATAAAAGAATGAAATTACTTACTTCATAAAACTGGTTAATGAAGCCTGGAGCCATCCACACATCTTCTTCCTCATAGAAATATGGATGTTGAGGATCATTGTATGGACCCCTCTGTTCCCTGACCACTGTAGCAAGGCAATCATGATTATATTAGAAAGATGCCATGGGAGTCTCAAATATGATCACTTATCAGGTAATAATAGCAGATGTCACTTTTTATTGTCGGAATAATCGGTGAACAGACAACACACTCCATTTCACATCCAAGACCTAAGTGGCAAATACCCAGTTGGTTAATATTCCATTTTCTTGGTTGGGCCAGGTAAACTAGTTTGATATTGATTTGGTCAGTAGTGCAAACTTCAATTAAAAGTTTGTTGGGACTATGGGGGGTTTGGGGCTTGACCCTCCAACCTCCCACCATACCTTTGTGCATTTACCAATTCAACAAAGCATTATTTTGAATAAATCCTTTCACTTGTAGTACACTCACAATATTTTGCATTCTCTGGCATTTTAGATAAAAGTTCAAGTTGACAACAGTTCAAATTCTGACCCTTGACCCATCGTTTTGTCTAGGTCAATACCTCAAGCCAAATTACAAAACAATACTTACTATATCAAAAGATTACATTTGTATAATTAAATTTAACTAGTCTTTAATTCAAGTTATGTGACCTGGGTGTGTTCGAACATTTCAAGTTCTGGTTGAGTTTAAATTTGTGATGTGTAAGTTGACCTATAACTTTGCCCATCAAATAGATACTGCTGCAAGTTTGCTGAATATTATGCCCATATAATAGTCAAATCTACAATATCTAACATCGTATCTTTTCTGGTTATTAATTTTCAAGCATCAGAATGAAAATCATGAAGGTTCAGCTTTCAAATGCCTAAAGCAATGCAGGATTTCTAGCTCAACATTGGTCTTAAAACATCAAGAAAAAAGGAATAGAGCCATAGAGAAATACTTCCATCCGGCTTGTTGACAAACATTCGAGCCTTAGCAGCAGCTACTTCTGCTATTCCTGCATGTGCCTGAAAGATCAAACTGTCAGAGATTTAAAATTTTCAATTCATGATGGAAAGAGAAGTCCACAGAATACCGCTGAAATGTTTTCATCACAGTCGGTAGCCTCTTCCACAAACTCCCCAAAGTAGAATCTACCCTGTACCCACATCAGAATTAGTAGCTATACAAAAAGAAATAACAGACTATGGTCACACCATAAGATGGCCCTCATAAGGGCATCTTAGTAACAAGCACCTCTAAAATGCATCAAATAACAGTCATAGACCATAAATTTCTCATTAATGTTAAAAGATACAAACAAGCAACCGGGCATTTAAACGGTGACATTGTAACTAGATTGTCACAAAAATTGCAGTACAAGATAAATTGCTCAATCGATTATATGGAAGTTTTAGTCATTTCAAGTTCAGATACTGGGTGACGGAAAATGTAGGCAGAATGGTGGGGAGAGGAACGGGCCTTTCGTTAAGTGATACATAAAATTAATTCGATCCTGAATGCAATTCTAAGTCTGTCTTATTAATAATTTGAATCTCATTTTCTTGCACATCTTTTAACAAGACGACTCCTTTCGATAACAAAAGAAGCCCTCACATATTTTCTATATGTCATGAACTTACATATAGGGGAACTTCATTCACTTCATAGACACCACAGCCATGCATCCTGCCATGCTTCCATTGGCCAGCATAACGATATCGACCTTTCTCCCTAGCAAGGAAACACCATGACAATTAATTAAAAGTCTGAAACATACCCCCACTTAAAATATCAAAATGTAATAGACAGCACAAAGCGCAGAATCATGTCTTTTCTTTTAATAAAGCATGAACTAGCAGAATATTCCTTTAGGTCAGATAATTTATTGAGTTGAAGAACATTGTCATCTATATAAAGATATATGTAGCTTGGTTTTCCTGTCCATGGTCAAGGCTGTCAAGCAAATGACAAATTGAGAAAACGGAGAGTGGTCTGGGATATGATTAGTCCTTCCAAGTATCAATTTTCTCAATTATGGAGACCATATGCAAGAGATTAACTGTTTCTCCATGGCTCTCAACAGATTGATGTTGTGTTTCTCTGGCTGTATAAACCAGATTCATAAACTGCTGATCATCAGTTAGTGTACAGCCTAGGAAGTACTTGCCAAAGTAAAAAATACACTATGGAATGGATCAATTGCTTGTGGTGAGTTCAGCTCAACTCTTCCCTTTCCTTTCGGATTTTATATTCTAGCCCTGACTTCCAACTACAAAAAAAAGGTTAAAGCACTTTGACCATTCATCAAAATGAAGAACAACATCCAATTGAGTACCAACAGGATTGGATAGCAGGAACCTAATAATGGACCTTATAAACAGATGAATTCAGAATTCAACACAACACATGGTATTTAGATTGAGCTATGCACCCTTAAAATGTATAACAATAGAGTTCAGATGTAAACTTGAGATGGAGGATGGATGGACATTGAAAAAAGAAAAAGGAAAAAAAAAACTTACGGTTTCCTTCCGAAATGTTTAATCCACTCATCATTCTCGTAAAAGGGTACTTCATACTGCCCTCCAACCAACTCCATGGTATCTTCAATATCCATCTCTAGCCACTCTCGATCTTCTTTAGACATGAAATCTCTTTTTATTATTTTTCCCTCAGCACGCATCTTTGCTTCAAGCCTGAAAAGTTGCTTGAAATATAAGGTATGCAGTTATCATACATTAATTAACAGGCACATTTTAATGCTGGTTGTGAATTGTGATATATTCATCCCAAAAAAAAAAAAAAGGAAACGAGCAACATACTTGGAACCAGGCACAGGTTCTATATCTGGGATATCAACTTCAACAACTCCATGGCCCTCCATGTTGTTCTGAAGCCATTCACCTTCATATCTAAAGCAAATAACATATAACACTTTCTTTCCCACTAAAGAAATTAAGAGACTGCCTTCGAAAAGAAAGGAAAGGAAACAAAAGAAAACCTGACAAGCCCTTGTTCAGCAACATAAACACCCTTCCCATGAGCCAAGTCATCCCAAACAGTGCCTTCATACCTAACCACATGCATAATGCATAATTAACACAATCAGGGGCAAAATGCGAGCATAAGAAACATAAATTCAAACCCCATACGTGCTTCCATCAGGAAAAATGTAGCTAACCCAAGTGAGAAACTCCTCAATACGATCCAACTCCTCAATAACCGCCTTGGGATTCGATATATCATAATGATTATCAGGAATCGCTGGATAAGGCTTCCGGTAGGGCACATAGAAGGGCGCAATGGGCGGTTTCCGTCCGGCCTTAATCTCCTGTCTGACAACCTCCCAGTCTTCGGAGTCGGCCCAAACAGGGTCCCAGCCGGGCTTCTTCATCTCAAGAGGGGCATCCATCCAAAGCTCTTTCAAGTCTTCCTCTTTCCAGTTCTCTCTATCCTTGGGGAAGTCATAGAGGTCCTCGTGAGCAACATAGTTTCGTTCCTCTTCCTCTTGCATCTCCTTCATGCCCTTGCTTTCCAGGATTTGGGTGAAGCGCGCTATGTTCCTCTCGGGAGTGTTGTCCCATTCCGGTGGCTCTTCTCCGGGCCGGACGTAGGGGAGGACGACGTCGCCTTCGGCGTTGGGAGGGGGAGTGTAGTCGTAGTCGTCGTAGTCATAATCGGAGTCGGAGTCAGAGTCCGAGGAAGAGAAGTCTTGCTCTTGTTCTTCTTCTTGCTGCTCTTCTTCTTGTTGGTTTTGGGTTTGGGATTGGGATTGGGAGTCTTGGTCGTTGGCCATTTGTATTCTGAGGGGATGAAGAGATAAGGAGTGAGGCGGAAGTTACAAAACACAAAATGAACCACTGCTGCTTACTTCGGTAGCTCAGTGAGAAATGCGACAGAAGAGAAGAGATGAGGTTTTGTCTGCTTTTGCTTTTGGACTTTGTCTCGAAAGAAATCAGAGGGCAAATATAAAAGTGAAAAAACATTTATATTAATAACTAAATGATTTTTATTATTTCAAAAATTATAATAAATTCTAAATTATTTTAAAAGAACCCCAATTACATTTAAGTATTTATTTTAAAAATACAAGTTTTTTTGAATTAAAAAATACAAGTTTTAATAAAGAAAAAATATTATATAATCAATATTTTAAATATTTGATTTTAAAAAAATATTTTTTAAAACTAGAGTTATAATTAATTTTTAAAGTACTTCTAAATTAAAATTTTAAAAATATATATGTTTTTTAAGTAAACATTCACGAAAAAAATTGTATAATAAATTATGAATTATATATTTTTAATAAAATATCTAACAAGTCATTAAAAATCAGAATTCAATGGTTCTATTCTTGGTTTTGGGTATGGAGTAGTCTTAAATCTTTGGGCTAGCTGTCCCATCCTGTGAGGTGCCTACAAATCAGCGAGGGAATTAGTCACTGAGTCTGCCGGTGGAAACTTTAGTCTGAGACCAAAAAAAAATCATAATTCAATAGTGAAATTATTTGTTTTATTATTTTTGCATTAACTCAATTAAAGAATAATTTTAATAAACAAAACTCAAGTCATTAATTTGAATTTTTTAGATATATAAATCTTTAAAAAAATCTATTTTTTTTAGGGAATTTAAAAAAATCTATTAGTCTATTGATTATATATTTTAGATAAATTATTTAATGAATCGTATATTTAAAATTAGACGAATAAATTAGTTGTAATCAACTAATCGTAAACTCACGAGTTTTACTTGAATAGTTAGGATTAAGATCCTCTAGCTCAATTACAATATTCTAACCCTAATTTTGTCCCAAAACGTCTCAATTATACTATTTACGAAGTTATTTTAGGGTAAAATTAGAGTTGGAACGAGATATTTGAGATAGGAAATATGATGCCAAATAACTATAACCCTTTAATTGTGATGACTTCTAAGACGTGAAGGTAGGGATGCAATGGACCAAGCTTGAGCTTGATTAGATAGATTCTATTTTGGTCAGAATTTTTTTTTTTTGCGTACAAAGGAAAGTAACATTGAAATATTACATGACTAATATAGGGAAACAAACCCTAGATATATCATCTAAAAGGAATGGGAGGCACCCTATAGGTGTAGTAGTAAAAGTGGTGATTCCTAACTCAAAATGTGTAGCAGCATTGACGAACCAGTCAGCACACCAGTTGCTCTTCCTGTAGATGTGACGAGATATAACTACCCAGTTTCAGGCAAACATCGCGTGGATACTTATGACTAGGGGATTATTAGACATTGTCGTGTTGGTTGAGGAGGACATAATAGTAGTCAGCGCTACAGAATCCACCTCTAATTCAACTCGAAGATAACTAAGATCCCAAGCAAGCTTGAATTAAGAGAAAACTTCCAAAAGTTTCGCAGAAATAGGGGAGCACTAGCTAATATTTTGAACAAAACCGCCAAGCCAAGCGCCTGTACTATCACGAATGAGTCCACCTGTTGATGCCGAAGAGGACGTTATTTTGCACGCTCCATTTGTATTCAATCTGACCCAACCGTGCGGGAGTTTACATTAGCCTATAAGTTGTTCTATTCAAGGTCTGTGCCCAATATTAGCTCTACCTTGCCAGACCGAAGCCTTGTGAATCCGATGAATATACTTCAGTACATAAGATGCAGGGGGCTCCGACTTAGAAAAGTGTTCGTAAAAAATGGTTATATTTCGCCAAGATCATAGAAACCATCAGGTAACATCAAATATAATGAACCAGTCAAAACCAAACACCAATCGGTGTTTTTGGAGATTCATAGCTAACCAATCTTGAGAGTTCAAAGTAAAAAAATAAGTGGAGACTACTTGTGGGGGAGACGCTAGCCACAAGGTACGTGCGTTGGTGCAATCCCGAACGACATGAAGTGAGGATTCTCCTGCTTGACAATGATAGCATGCAACCTCAGTAGTTAATTATTTACGAACTCGTTGTTGATTAGAAAGCATTCGATCTTGCTCGAGAAGTCAAAGAAATGTGCGAATTCGTTAACTTTAATTGGTCAGAGTTTCTTATAGTTGTTAGATTGAGGTTCGAACAATTTAAACTTGACTTGTTAACTTTAAGTTCAGCCAGGTCGAACCCCAAATGTTATCATAATAAAAGCTTCTAAATTTTAAACTTTAAACCTATGCAACTGGAAAAGGGCCTCTTATTTCAACATTATTTGAACCGATTTCGAAGGTTTAGACTCAGACTCGATTCGATTTACTGTTACATCTACTTTTTGGCTTCATCAAATTACATCCTCCTAATAGTTTAGCTTAACTGTGAATTTTATATTTTTAATTTTATAAATTTGTTAAAGAATATATTTAATAAAAGTCATTTTCAGTTTTGAAAATTTTGACATGTCGACCCTCTTTGCAAAATGATGCAACATAGAATTTATTCCCCATTTTAATTCCGGCGAGATTAGCCTTTTGATTTGGACAGATGTAATTTTTATTTATTATTATTATTATAAACACAGATTTTAACTCCAAAAAAGAAAAATACATCACTCACTCTCACTCACTCTTGTGATGACTGTTTTAGCCGTTGAAAAGGTCGGAGTTGACGTGTTCTTTTGTCTTGTAAATTGTAAGATGGGCAAAAGCAACCTGTGTAATAATAGTAGCTTTCGTACTTAAAGAGTCACACTCACTTCTCCCAGTAAACTATCTCCACATCCACTCGCATTTAGCTTTATATAGAGATAGCTTCTCGGATCTCACGCTCCTCCTACACTTTTCCACTTCTCCGTCGGTCATTGTTCTTCCTCTGTGAGAATCACGAGAGGAGCGATATGGGTTCTGTCTCTCTAAACATTGGAGATGGAACAGCAAGATTCAAGAAGGGAACTTTTTGGTCCTATGCAGTGAATCTTATGATGATCTTCTCTGTTGTCACAACTAATCTTTTTGCTCTATACGCCTTCACAACCTCTCCCAAGCACCAACCAGATCACGCCACCCACAACAAAAACCTGTCTTTAGTCTCAGAGCAGGTGTCTTTGATTCTGAGGGAGATTAGTTCTTCTCAAAGGAAGCTTGCTAAGATGGAGAAAGAGCTTTTGGGATATGAAACTATTGATATTTCAAGACCCAATATTGCAAATGAGCTCAAATTGTTTTTGCAACACCACCAGCTGCCTCTCGGCAAGGATTCGAGAACTGGGATCACGGAAATGGTGGCAGCCGTAGGCCACTCTTGTGAGAAATCTACTGATCTGTTGTCTCAGTACATGACTTACAAGGTCTCAGGGCCGTGCCCTGATGATTGGAGTCTTGCCCAGAAGCTGATTTTGCGTGGATGCGAGCCTCTGCCAAGAAGGAGATGTTTTGCCAAGTCTGCTCCTAAGGTGGGTCTCTACCCTTTTCCTACATCCCTTTGGAAAACTGTTAGTGATAAGATTGCTA
>JAOTAW010000202.1:3322628-3334239 GCA_025629945.1 Erythroxylum savannarum | reverse complement strand
AATAAGAAAAAAGAAACAAATTTATAGGGAACTTGATCCATTTGACATTAACCTCATCAGCAAAACATGTAGATTCTGCATTTATCCCTCTTAAATCAGAAACACTATCATCAGATATCCATTAAACCTGTTAGAAAAAAGATTAAAGTCCAGATCTATAACTGAAAAACAGTATAAAATACACAAAACATACATTCGTTCAGAAGTAGGACCTGAACTGTGTTCCCCTAAGAACTACAATCATAAGACTTCTTAAAAAAATGAACAAATTATCATCCCATCAGCTTGCCTGCTGTTGATCATATAGTGCACTTGAGATGAAGGCATCTGTTAAACATATAAGCCAATCAAAATCAAAATTTCCCACAGGAACCTGCAGCAGATGATTTGAGAAAAATTAAGATGGAGGAGAAAATTTTGGGACATGGCAACACATATTAATATATGTTTGATTGCTACTTATTGTAACATACTTGAGGAAGGTTTAACTCAGGTGCACACGATTTCTTTTACTTCAAATGCTACTTGCTAAATGAAGTCAAATTTGTAATTACCCTAATGACTGCAGTACTTTCTTCAACAATTTTATGTCAAGCATACACTAGCCATAAACTCACCTATGACTTCATTTACAAATTTGAAGAGGAAGGTTTAAACTACCTATATGTTGGGACATGGCAACACATATTAATATATGTTTGATTGTTACTTATTGTAACATATTTGAGGAAGGTTTAAACGCAAGCGCACACGATTACTTTTACTTCAAATGCTACTTGTTAAATGAAGTCAAATTTGTAATTACCTTAACGACTGCACTACTTTCTTCAACAATCTTATGTCAAGCATACACTAGCCATAAACTCACCTATAACAGTCTCCAAGTGTCAATGTGATGAGAAAAAGATACTCACTTAGTGGCATGCATACTAATTTGCAGTGGAGAATTGTTTAAGTATTCTGTTCTAAAGGACTCACATTAATGTTAAAAAACTTCATAACAACCTAAAGAATGAAAAAGACAACTAGAGAACTGCAGCATGCAGGTATAACTTAATTCCACCGAAAAGCTTGAGAGGAAACAACTATGGATTTAGGATGTGGAAAAACAAAATTGCTCCTACATTAGACAGCAATCTTACTCCTCTCAATAAAGATATATATTGCTCCTATACTAGAAAGCAAAAACTAAATTGCAATACCAAAATAATATTGCAGGCAAATATTTTAGTTTAAATGAAAATTGACATTTAATCAACAAAATAGGAACCAGTTTCTAGCTATCAGTGAAGTAAATAACTTCACTTCCTATAGTATATATATAATATGGAAGAAAATATTCTTGTTTTTGAACTTTACCACATTGCGATATTTCAGGCCTAAGATTTAAAAAAGAAAAAGACAAAGCATATACAAAGAGACATCATTTATCTATAAGAAAAAGTACCGATGATATCATTCATGTAACGAAAGAACCAAGAATCATACCCTATTTTCGACTCTTTGCTTAATTTCCTCCAACTGTGGCCTTATTATCTCCAGAAATAGGACAAAAATCAGAAGAGAGACGACAACTAAAGCATTCTCTTAGTAATGACGTTCTAAGCATAAAAGGTATACGACAAACTTAAAATTGTAATATATAAAAAACCTTCCAGAAGTTTGACAAAAAACTTTTGAAAAAAATATACGTTGTGCTGTTCCATAATGTGGGCAGCCTTATGATGGTGAAGTGATGGAGAATGCTCTTCTTCAGATAGGAGGGCAAAAAGGTCCAAATCTCTGCAGTCATTGCAGTAGTTGTATAGATATTACAAAGAAACAAGAAATTAAGAAGTGGACTTTAAGGAAAAGATAAAAGCACAACAAGGAAATGAAATATCGCAGTTAGAAGAAACTTAAACAATTAATTCAAACCAACATCCAAATTGAAAAGAATAAAACAAACCCACGGCTGGGATAATTGCAGCCGTCTAGTCATTGTTAGAGGGCTAACATATATATGCAATATTTAAACCAATTACGTTTCAAAATCGTTTAGATTATTTCGTGCAATGACTAAATTGTTTATCAATGTCACTAAGACCTAAAAACAGAAGTTTTAAGAAAACTAAAATATTTAAGTTCAGTAAGTAGGAATCAGAATTATCTTAATGTCATTCCTCATAAAGAAGGGTTTCAATAGGAAAACACACTTAACAACATCATATTAAAATAAATGATATAGTTGAAATGGCTAATCCGCAGGTTCCAAATCAATAAAATTGTCTGAACTGCATAAAATGGTGAGATACCTGCATATTACATTAGGTAAGACAAAAGATGCAAAAGGCTCATGAAACTCAACCTTTGGGGCAAACTCTCTTACATGTAAATACTTTAACAAGTTCCTCCGCATTATCTGTAAAATAGTACATATATGGTGATTCACAAGTAACTCAAATATATAAAGTTGTATTCTTTTTCCAATTATAGCTACTCTAGCTTAGGAGTAATATAAACCATCTCACAAAAAATGAAGCATCGCTTGGTATGTGCCAGTAAGAAGAAAGTATATTGACGATCATAGAGTTCAAAATATTGGCTTGCAAATCTAGACAGCATGACTGTGCTTGAAGACATACCATGTAAACTATTTTTGAACAACTTTGCAGACAAAAATTTACAAAATTAAGCATGTTATGTCTAAGTTCTAAAACAATGTGCTGTAAGCCATGCGTTCCTTCAGTCTGAGCATTTTTTTCATTGATGAAAATAAATAAAAAGCGGAGAGTTTTGCTTTGAGAAATAAGCTCACAGAAGCAATAACTTACCTGTAATTAACAGAATACAAGCCATCTTGTAGGATCAACTTCCATCACCAAAATCACCCTCTTCCCCCAGAAAAAGAAAAGAAAGTATATTCCAACTTTTCAAAGGAGACATTATTTAAATTACCTTTAACTCCACATGAACTTTTCTGTATGCTCCAGGATATGTTAGAACAAGTTGATGGACCTAGGATATGTTAGAACAAGTTGATGAACCTAGCAGGAAAGTTAGCTTTGTAAGCTCACAGAAAAATCCATTTGTGCATGTAAAAGATACACCAGTAGAATAACACAAGCTGTGTAGAATGACATTCGCCACAAACTTGAATCTTTTCTCCTAATTTATTACATATCATATGAGGTACAGTTTTCTTCATGGTAGGAGACATAATAAGAAAAAAGAAACAAATTTATAGGGAACTTGATCCATTTGACATTAACCTCATCAGCAAAACATGTAGATTCTTCATTTATGCCGCCTAAATCAGGAACACCATCATCAGATATCCATAAAACCTGTTAGAAAAAAGATTCAAGTCCAGATCTATAACTGGAAAACAATGTAAAACATACAAAACATACAGTCGTTCAAAAATAGGATCTCAACTGTTTTCCCCTAAGAACTACAATCATAAGACTTTTGAAGAAAATGGACAAGTAAGTTATCATCTCATCAGCTTGCCTGCTGTTGATCACGCAGTGCCCTTGAGAAGAAGACATCTGCTACATATATAAGCCAATCAAAATCAAAATTTCCCACAGGAACCTGCAGCAGATGATTTGAAAATTTGTTTTCACGCCAGAACAGCTTATAGTGAACTAGAATATCAGTGTAGCAACAAATGAAAGAAAAGATTACATGGGCATATCTTGCCAAAGAAAGTCTCTCACTCAACCACTGAAATGATGCAGCAGAACGTTTCATTCCAATTCTTGCAGCCGCTTGTTGCCATGCAAGTACCTACATCATTTGAATTATAAAAGCTCTAAACTTTTTCATGAGTGAGGGAGTGTTTAACTGTGGAAAACTTGAATAGTTTCCCAAATAAATGCTAAACGAAAAAGGAATATTGGAGTTTCCATCAGGAAAAATTAGGTCAATATCCCATTTGGCACCTTTGTTTTCTACAAAACTTCCTCTGTTTAGAAATTAGATCTAAAGGTTCTTATATTTTGACAATTAGCAAAACAAGCTCTTCTGTCAAAATTTTATTACATAATTCCATAAAATTATGAAAATAGCATCATAATTCAAAGTAATTTAACGTTACCAGTCAATTATCTTAAACAGAGCAAAAATGCTAATTTTAATTCCTTATATATGCAAAAGGATCTGTTTTCTTTACTAATTACCAAATCAAAAGAACCTCTGCTAAATTCATACCACAAGAGGCTTTACAGAGAACAACGAAACCATGGGCATCTCAGTGTAAATAACAATTTACTTAATATGGAGTTAGCTTGTTTTTCATTTAGACAACACAATAATTGCAATCATAATCATGATGGTCTCCACGTTATCTTAACAAAGTTCTAAGGGGTATTAATTATTGCAACCTTGTTACGTTCTTAAGAAGAAATTTTGCTTTTTAAATTTAATTAAATCATTATTTTAGAAGTTTTTGATAGAAAATGGGGACAAAAAATAAAAAAGGTTATTAACTATTGCAACGTTGTTACATTCTCAAAAAGAAAAATTTCTCTTTAAATTTAATTAAAATGATTATTTTAGAAGTTTTTGACGGAAAAGTGTGGACAAAAAATTAAAAAAAACGGAATTTGTAATAGCAAAAATCTGTTTCAACAATTGAACAAGCCCTTACAGCTGCTGCATAAATGAACTTGAACATAAGATTATATTTTACCTGGTACTGACTATCATGAGCATTTGAGGGGATGTTCAAACAAGGGAAATTACCAAGAGCTGGTATACATGACTCCATCAAATGTGCATTCGGGCATTCAAGGACAGCAAGTGCAGGTCCATGATACTTATCTCTGCAAATAAAAACAATTTATGAGGTCAATTAAATGGTCCATCAGAAGGAATGTAAGAGGAATATATTAAAACAATCTGCCAATGAAAACAATTTATGAGGTCAATTAAGTGGTCTATGAAAAGGAATGTAAGAGGAAGATATTCAAATAAACTTAGCCAATAACTTGACCGCGCAAGTGAAAGTTATGAAAACAATTCAGAGTTCTTGGTCATTATAGATCCTTGGTTGTATAATCAATGGTTGATAGACAATCCTTCAAATTCATACCACAAGCATCATTTTGTATAAAAGTTTTATTTTTCCAAACAGAATTTTTAATTCATCAAATTATGGCTGTTCAGCACATCCTAAATTATCTACCAGATTGATACTATATTCCACCTATTGGTAGATCTTAGAACTTATCTATCAATACAACACCAAAAAGACAATTAAAAAATGACAGAAATCTGTGTGATATGACCTGAATCTGCTTATTATTCCTTGTATAATCTTTTCAGCATCCTTAAGAAAACCAACGTACTCCACCTGAAATTAAAATATATGCTTAGACGAAAAAGCTAGGAGCTACTAATTGGACGAAATACAGACAACATATGCCACTAAAAGGATAAAATAATATCAAGTTACCTTGAAAACAATATCATTCTTAGCAGCTGGTGGTTCAACAGATAGCGTTTGACAAGCTTCTCGAAATTGTCTTTCAAGAAAAGATGATGATAAGTCCTTATTTTGGTAAGGATTGACTACCACAACAGATAAAGTTCTTAATACTGGCATGTAAACAACATACATAGCTCGTCCCTCAGAAATGCTGCAAGTATAAAGAACAACAGTATAAGAGTGCCTGGCTCCAACATAATAAGGTTAATTAACTCATGTTTTCAAGATAACAGTAAAATTTCCCTTCTTTAGAGACCAAAGAATGTTTTCAAGGTATACTGGAAAAAAACAACAAAAAACTGTAAAAAAGATTCAACAGAAGCAGAGAGGCAAATAATATTATCCAGGAACATTTAAATTACCCTTTCTAACAACTGTAACTATTAACAATTGCCTCTTATGTTCATACATTTATTCACATCTGAATTTTTATATGATGGACATCAACGAGACAAAGTTAGTGCAGCTAGTATTGTAGATGTTTATTTTCTCGTAGAATTAGAATAACCACAATAACTTGAGAAGAATTTTAAGGATTTTTTTTTCATATTTGAAAAAGATATCATTATTAGTACACAATTTACCTATGATAAAGGTAAAAGAAAGAAATTGATTCCTCTAGATAAGAACATTCTGTTGTGGTCTTCATGTGCAGTTCACTCAGATTCCAGCCATCCTGGACACTTCGCTTTGTAGCTGTTTTATCCACCTTGCAGACACAACCAATCTGGAGAATAGCATTAAACTCCAAAGGCACCTTTGTCTCATAAATTCCCTGATGAGAATGTTTTATCAGTAACACATAGGTAACAATTACACTACAGGTTTCCTGACCTTTTGCTTTCTGTTTTTCTTTAGAAAGCTAAAAGCTTTTTTAATTATTGTAAGTCACCAATTTGAGCAGAAAAACATGGGGAAATGATCAATTAAATAATCAGACTACAATTTACAGGATACAAAACTACAAATTTGAAGTTCATGGATCCAGGGCATTTATGTCATTGGTGCAATACTCATTACTGCAGCAAAGAAATGTATCCCAGAGTACCTTGAATTCAATGCTTTAGATGAAACCTTAAGGTCTTGTTTGGTAACTAGTAATAAAGAAGTGAAAATGGGAATGCAACCTGCGTTCCTAATTTTTAGTTGTTTGATTACCAGTAATAGATCAAATACAAAATGACAAAATTGGAATGAATCTTAAATAATCCTGAATTTTTATTCCTAAGGAAGAGTGTGGGTATTCGCTGAAATGACAAATCGAGAATAAGAGATAAAAGATATTATTAGAATATTATCAAGTTATTATCAAAAATATTATCAAGATATTATCAAGATATTGATTCTTATCATAATATTTTCATCAAAATTATCTTTTATATTAATTTCTTTAATAATTATTTTATTTTGTTTCATTGATAATTTTATTTGTATCATAAAAATCATTCATAATTATTTAAAAATTAATAATTTTATAAATCATTGAAATATTTTAATTAATTATTTATAAAATATAAAATATTTTAATTAATTATGTACAAAATAAATTATCTTATAACTAAATATGAATAAAAATTTAAATATTTATCTCGTATTTATTCAACATAACTTTTTTTTCTTCTCTTTTTCTGTGTTTCGTCTCAAATAAAACTCTCTATTCGCTCTTCCTCACTGGTTGCTTTTCAACATATTTCTCTAGGTTAGTTTTTATTGTTCTAAACTTTTTTAATTTCTTTATTTTTCTTTTTGTAATAAATTCGTGTTTTATTTTCTCAATTACTATTCTATACGAACATGTTCATCATCTTTTGGGAAATCATTGAATTAATTGAAAGAAGAAACCACAAGCAATATTCAGATTTCATCAATGGAGTTGGTTAAAGCAACAAGACTGATCGGTAAAGATAATAAAAAAGGTTGAGATCTTTTTCAATATGCCCGATGATTACAAAGTAATGTTTGCTCGAGACATCTTGAGTATCTTAAAAATCATTTGATATTATAATATCTATTTTAGAATTTAAGATTAGTTTATTTATTTAGACAATACATTATTTTGATTGATTTTTATAAGGATATTACTATCAACATTGCACATTATATAATAATTATTTTATTTTATTTCAATGATTTTATACCATAAAATAAGTTCATTATGGTTTTTTTAATTTTTATTCTTACAAGAAAAATCATACACAATTATTGAAAAATTAAAAATTTATTAAATCATTAAAAATAATTTTAATTATTTATTAAATAAGTTTTTATTAATTAATAATAATATAAAATATTTAATTAATTATTTAAAAAATCAATCACATAATAATTAAACATAAGTAAAAAACAAATTCATTACCATTCTTAATACTTAATACCAAACTTTGATGTAACTATTAACTTCTATAATCTCATTCTTAGTACTTGTATGTCAAACACGCATAATTAGTAATTTCATTCTCATTCCAATTCTCACTTTTCATTCTCATTCCTATTTTTTTATTCCAATTCCTTCATTACTGGTTACCAAACGAGATCTAAGATTAAAAGATAAAGTTCTTAGGAAATGTTAGTTGAATACAATTAGGCTTAAATTTGGAATTCAAAAGGAGATAACAGTCATAAAAGAAAGGACGGCCCATAAATTCAAAGTTGTAAGAATTTTCTTGCAAAATAGATGGAGAGCTCAATCACAAATGGTTTCCTAAGCATCACTCTACAGAAACATTCCACGAGAACTTATTTGCCTTCAAATCAGAAATAAGTTGCCGGAAGAAAAAATATAAACAGCAATGTGCATATAGAGCTCCTGAAAGATGTTTGCAAGTCTAATTTAAACTCAGTTTGCAGTGGGACTGATTTTATTTAGGTAGCATATTTTAGAATGGATTAACTTAAATGACCTCTTCACTATGTGATAAGCCTGATGATGAAAATCATGGAAATTTTATTTTCCAAAAAAGAAAATCATGGAAATTTTTAAGTAATGCGATAGAGAATATTCGAACCTCAAACTCTGGGTCTGCAAGTAGAGCTGCTAGATTTTTGCTTTCTTTTCTATATGTGTCCTCGTCTGAAACAACCTATCACAAAGGCATAGCCAGAAAGTATAAGAACCCATCATATCGTTAATGGGACAAATTCTTACGGGAGATTTTAATAACAGATATACCTCAACTAGGTTATAGCTATGTTTGCCATGAGGAAGAGTCTTATTGACAGGCCTCCCAGGAAACTTTTCTGTTATAGGGGCTTTGGAGTTCAGGATAAACACTCTAGTTACTGTTACAGGAATCTTAAGCATGATTCCATCAACAACGACCCAAGCAAAAAATTGGCCACCATGTGAACTAGGAAGTAACTGTATTACCTGAGCCATGTAAAGAAAAGTTTAGTGCTCAGGAAGTAATGCTAGCAGGTTCCCTAAGGGAAAGCAAAATGGAAATTGAGTACCTGCCAGTGAAATCGTGTTAGGGCTGCTTCATGAGTTGAAAAATAGGATGAGACATCGGTTCTGTGCTGAGCTGCTTTATAACTATCATGAACATCCAACATCTCAGAAGCACTCCTAGCATGGTTTGAAGTCCTTGTACTTCCCAACCTAACAATGTTTACAACAGTAAATTTTCAATACCATGACTACCAGGCATTACAAGCCATAGGCAAGAAACTTAAATATATAAAAACTAATAAATATACAAAGAAACACACAGCAGTGATACATGAAGATACTACCAACAGAACACCAAATATATTAACAATAAGAGCTTGATGTAATGAAAAGCCAAATGGTTGAGATAAATTAGCCGTACAGATACAGGGACCCCATATTGCATACCCAGCTAGTAATTATAGGAACTTTATCACTACCAACAGCCTCTAAATTGACAAATATATGAATGTTTAGATGCAGATAGATTGCAATTATCTGCCATCATAAAGAAACCAGAAAAATTAAAGAACTGAGCACATCACGCTTTATTTCTCATTAAGAGATATTATTATATATCAGTTGTACCTTTGTTTTTTTCTCCTTTCTAGGGTATCTTTCCATTTTCTTTTCTTTATTTCAAGCCATCCTTGATAATCTATCTTCCTGTCTATCTTTTCAGCAGAAAGAGCATTGCATTGCAATGGTGATGACTGCTCATGCAGGACTTCAATGTCAACAGTCTGTTGTTGCTGGGAAACAACACCAGTTTTCTTCACTAGATCTTTTTCATTATTGGTCTCATAAGATCGAACAATTGGTCTAGGACCAATTGTAGAGCTGTTTTTATTCAGAAAATCTTCCAAATCTTGAACATTCTCCTCATCCAGGACACGATTGGCAGTGGTGGCAGCAGTACTGATCTTTCTTGACAAACCATCCCCGTTCGATGAGCTGAATATGTCAACCAATTTCTTTTGACGGTATCTATCTTCTTTCTCACGAACCTTCTTGTGCAGCCAATCAGGATGGACAACTCTAGGGACAGGGTTGGCAATCTGAAAACTTGAAGTCGTTTTTAAGAAAGTTAAAATAAGATGAATCAAATTAGTTGATGAAAACAGGGGTTTAATAGAACCTTTTGCATCGCAGCAGGAATCGTAATGATTTTTTGAATTGCTGAACTAAGCCGTTGCTTGTAGTAGGACCAATCAATGATTGACCGTATGTCAATATCCAATGAATATTTGCACCACTTCCGTAAATAGAACTTCATGATGTCTGCAATATCAAAACACAAGTAATCCTCAATAAAGCAAACAATGCACAGGAGAGATTGAGATTGTAGAATATTCAAGACAACCAGAATAGAATCTATACCAGTATCAGTTTCAAATATTGCTACAGGTACAGCACGCTCACTCACAGGTGTTCCCTGCCCATGTCAAAGTTGAAGTAACCATAATCATTACCAATATTTTCCCTATCTAAAAGAAAAAGTAAGATCTAGATTTTAGCAGATCCTGTAAAATTATTAGAAACTGCATGAAAATCATCATTGAAGTTACCAACAGTTTAAAACAGAGAACATACGCGTGGTTCACAGGCAACTATATACTGGCAACGCAATCCTTTATCCTTAACCATTGTATCACCAAGAAAATCAGCAAGGCGCCTTGCAGTGGTAACAGCACAGGACTTTTGGTTACCATAGTCTACCAACGATTTGCTCATTGTGCTTGATTCGGATATGAAGTCAAGCAGCTCACTGTCAGCAACATCTCTTCCTTGATTCTGTGTGGTAAGCAAGAACAGGGTTAAGAGAATGTAAACATTCCTAATCATTTATGAACTGGCCAATTAAAAGTGTGCCTGATTGGAGAGAAGAAGAATACTTCCAATGGCTATATGATAAGGGAAAGAAAGTCGTATTAAGTAATCCTACCATTCTAGCAGAAGAGATTTTGAGAACTCAAATCTCAAACTGTATTACTTACATCGAGAAGATCAAGCCAGTGGTTTGCGACAGCGGCAACAGCTGAGTAGCATTCCTCTAAGGTTGATCCATGGAGAAACTTGTCAAAAAGCTCGGACTGATTCAAAAGAAGAAAGCAATATTTTGCATTTAGTTGCACATCAAAATACATGAACTACACGAAAGAGCAAATAGAAATGACTATCATCTCCATACTATGATCGTGAACCATGTCCTCCATTGAATCAAATACAATATAACTACACGTGTTTCAGCATTTATATCTATAAATTTGTTTGTAATTAAAGAAAATATAATCGGTCTTTGAGCAGGAGAAAAAAAATGATCAACTCATTAATGGGGCTCCTAATATTACCACTCTACTTCACTCCATAAAGTTTCAAGATTTAACTTCTCCATATGAGTGTATCTCATTTATACTGACGATGTTATACTTTAGCAGCATCTGTCTCTCAATTTCTCGCCATTCATTTGCAGGGAAAGGTAAAAACTTCATATCAGCTCACCCATTGTTAGAAGAACTTAATAAGGCCCAAAATTTGAACAATTGGAACGTTCTCCACTTGGCTGTGGTGTACGACAATTTGGGACTGGTGCAGAAACTCCAGGATCAAATCCCCGAACTCGGCTGTGTTAAAGATCAAAGCGGGCGGACTCCCCTTCATCTCGCATTTACCAAATGCAACGCTCAGGTGGCTCGTTTCTTGCTGGAATC
>JAOTAW010000202.1:3263469-3275448 GCA_025629945.1 Erythroxylum savannarum | reverse complement strand
TCTCATCTACCAACTTCTTCAAATTCTCATCAAATCTATCAATTCTCTTGTTTCTCGCTCTCAATAAAGGGTCTGGAAACTCCAGTATTCTGAGTGGCGCTTCGAAATTAAGATCGGAAGCTATTAACGAATAAACAACAAAACATAAATTACAACCCTGTAAGCCATTATACCATAAAACGTAGGAAACAAAATAAAGATAGAAGCTAATAACAGTCAAAAATTTGCAAAAAGGTCTGACATTGCTTGTATCTTATGAGAAGCTGCAGATTCAAAGCGAAACCCATATCCCGTTCAACTTCAAACTATACGATAAACGACACTTTACTGGTAAATAACTATCTTAGAAGACGCCACTTCGTCTTCTTTGGGCCATCCTCACTTGGCCTGAGTGCAAACGACCATGGAATGATGCTTCCAAAGGCTCACTACGGACGCGGACCGAATAAAGCAAGAGAAGGTGGAATCTTGAAGGGTTTGAGGGAAAAAAAGAGCTTGAAAGCGTTGAGACGCGTGGACGGGCAGTGAACCAACTGCCATAGAAGCGGAGAGTCTACTAAGTTTGAGGCCGTATCATGTGCTTGCGATATAAACGTAAACGACGAAAAAATGTCGACCCAAAAAAGCTAGGATGAGAGGATTTTTTCAAAATTTTTAAATTTGAGTTAAAAAAAAAAGTTGTATTTTAACTGTAAAAAAAGGTTATATTTATTAAAAAAAGTACTTTTTTATTTTACAATTAAACACTCATTTTTTTTATAAAAAAAATTGTAATAAAAAAAGTACTTATTTGTCTTCTAAAAAGTCAACCAAATAGACATTTAGTTCTAAATCAACAAGCTAAATTCAAGTTGACCTGATCCACAACTCGACTCAAACAATCAACTCTTTAATTTATTGAGAAAACGATGTTATTTACCTTACCCGTTTTCACACTTAAGTGAGGTTGTATCATTTACGAAGATCAGTATATTAAATTAGAGGCGGTTAGCTAATGAACTTGCTCGGTTGATTCCCATACTATATATTTCGCCAAAATCTATAGGTCATGGATGATCTTCTCCATTACGAACCTGGATTAAACCAGGGTTTAAGAATTTTTCTTTGATACTATCTCCACCTAGCCAAGTTCTTCAGATATAAGGAGCAAAAGCAGGATCTTGGCCCTATTAAGTTGGGAGTTCATGGAATGGACCGAGATATTAAGGCAAAGGAAATTTGTTCAAGCAGAGTGTTAATCCAAGACTGTTCCGGGCATGTTATGCTCAAAGCAGGATTTGTTCTACCAGTTTAGTTACGTGTTGAAAATTCTAGAAAAGAAAATTCCATAAGACTTGACAGCAACAAGTGGAGTTAGCTTCTCAGACCTAATACAAAATAAGATGTGATATTCAGTACCATGTTTGGAGCAGGAATGGAAAGCTAAGATACAAAGACCAAACTCGCAACCAATCAACTTTGTGGTACAGCCTCCACGAACTGCTTTTTCATTTGAGTAGAATGCCAATGCTAAATATTCATCTTTTCCATGTCTAAGGACAAGTCCTCTGGTACAAATTCTTCTTTTAATCTACATAAAACCCAATCATCCAGCTGAAGAGAACAGACAATGTAGTAATCAGAATCATATGCTGATACTGGCCTTGCAAGTCAGTAATGTTTCAATTTTGGATCATTTCATCATGTTTTGCCAAATTGTATTGATATTAGAGCATCTCTAGCTTATTTTTCATTACCTGACTACATTTAAGATGAGCATTGACGATATAATAGTATAATACGTTTTCAACATTTGGTTAGTGAACTAATTATTAAAAGTGAGGAAGAAGTAATTTGTTTTTCACCTTCCCTTCCCAATGGTTGCACGTGACTAAGCAGTAATGGTGCAGCAATCTGTATTCAATCATATGCCAGTTCGTTTTGCGTCCATTTCTTAATTCCCCTTCACAGAAGCGCAGCTTTTGCTTTACTCCTACCACCCCGAAGTTGCCTAAGATTTTACCATCTGAATACTCGAATGCTTCCCAATAGCCATGTCTTACTTGGTAAACTGGAAGCCATCTAGATCCATAGTGGCAATTCCTGGGTGTCAACACAAACCGTTCCTTCACTCCACTTACATTTGCTTCGCCTAAAATAAGCGTCAAAAATTCATTATTCCAACCAAGCAAGAACTTCTAAGCCAATAACTTTATATGTGAACATTAGTCTGGTGAGGAGACCATGGTATGACAAAATTTCAAGAGAAACAAACCTGAGAAGAATTCTTTGGGATGATAATCTCGTATATCTGCCACTATTAAATTTTCTATAAGAACTGATTGACTTGTAAATTTGTTGTTGAGTTGATTTATTATGTACTGATCAAACTCGTGGTTGTCAGTCATCCCCAGAGCTCAAAACCAAGCTTATGATGCAAAAGTTAAATAAGTCCCGTTGGTTTTCTGTAGAAATGAAAACTCAAAGATCTGGCATAACACCGATCATGCGAATATGAAGTTTAATAAGTTCAATATATAATGCCATTGGAAAGACAGAATATTCAGAAAGAAGCAGATATTATGAGGTCTTCAACCCCTAAGGTTTCAAATAACAGGTACAGACAATGCTAGGCTGCTTGATAATACATATTCAATGCTGCTATTCTATAGCAAGTTCCAGATCTCCTAAGCCATAAAAATGCTGATTTTTCAGTGCCTTTGGACGATGTTCACTAAGATTATTTTGTGAACGAAAGACACACTCCAACTGTTGCAGCTAAAAATGCCTGGAAAATGGGATTTCGACCCAACCCAGGCTTCAACAGCACAATCACTCCTAAACCTCTACTCAGTAAACTGCGAATCAATGAGTTATTTCATCAAACGATTGAGCAGCAATCCTATCTCAATTTTAACAAATACAAGAATTAATGCATGTCTTGATACTAATCATTGATTCCCACTTATCATTTTCAAGTGAGCTTTTTATCAAACAGGAAGTCTGCATGTATTATCGTGGACTTCTCATGAACTTTCAAAAATTCGAAAGGACCCTGTGTAAAGACCAAATATTTAACATCTCAAGAAGATAAACTTGGAGTAATATCCTGATTTTTCAGAAGACACAGAAAGACTTGGCTTACCTTGGCAAAGGACAGTCTAGAAGTGAAATTAATTGAAATCCTAAATTCTCAGAACCCTAATGCTAATGAAAGATACCAATTGCATTAGCAGGGATTCACCATTGAACTACCCACAACCCAAACCGATTCATAAAGAATAAACCGAACAAAACAAGAAGTTTGTAACCCGATGGGGAAAATACCCTCTTCTGCCAACCACAATTTGTCCTGAATTGAGAAGAGCAAAATGATTACTTGTTTTACTATTCTTTTGTCAATAAACAAGCTGAACAATTTAAGCATACGGGACGATTTAAACAAGCTCCTTGTATCTAGATTCTAGATGTAACTATTTATATTAATTTTATTTGATCATTTTATCACAAGTTTAATAAATAATTAACCATATTTTTTATATGGGTTTAGTATATTTTACTTGTTATGTAATAGTTTTATAATTTGGTACTTCTTTTGCTTTAAGTATGTTTGTAGGTGATAATTACTTTTATAAATCGAAAGAAGAAGAATTTGAATTGAATTGTGACATAAAAAGAAGAATTGAAATAACTTTAAAAATACATGGTCATGTATAGTATCCCTATAAGTCACAGTAAAGATGTAGAGCTTCAAAGACATTATTTCTACCCTTGTAAAGATACACTCTCGTATATGTTGCCCGTATAAGTTACTGTACCCGTGTAAAGTCAAGAATTGAGGTATTTTTGGAGATACACGGTCATCTACGTGATCGTGTAAGTGACCATATATATCTTAAAAATCTTAGTTTTTACCACAAAAGAATATTATTAAAGGCTAAATGAGGGGGAGGCATTTTTAGTTGTAAGAATCACTAGAATGCCTATAGGATTGACAGCCTCAGTTCCTCCTTTAATGGTATTCGATGATTATGAAATCTAGATGGAGGTAACCCTCTAGGTTCTTCAAAAACATCTTCAAATTGTTTTAATAATTCTTGTAGTTGTTCCTGGAATGCATCAAGTGGTTCCACAGCTTTTGCTACCGCTAGTGAATTTCTCAATTTCACCTGATGATCATTTTTGCCTTTAGTATCACCCTCTTGATACACCACCATAAAACAACATATAACATCTTGGTCACTCCATATTCTTGCTACTTTTTTCTCTAGTACTTCTACTAGTTTCCTGCATCTTTCAGTAACTAACTCTATCTTTTCACCTAACCAATATAATTTCATGATCCCCTTTTAATAATCGAATACAATGTCATTAAACATCAATAACTACTGAACTCCTAATCGAATACAATGTCATTAAACATCGATAACTACTGAACTCCTAATACCATATCGATCCCTCCAAAATTAATCACCAAAACATCTGCACAAAATTCCCTACCTCCCATTTGCCACCTTAAATTTCAACAGACATGATTGTAGCTTAATTTCATTACTCCTCCTGCCACAATTATCAACTCCTTCACCTCTTCTAACTCCCTTGCAATTCTAGTTATTAATTTTTATCCACAAAGTCATGCGTGCTCCGCTCCCCCTATCCACCAATATATGAATTACATTCCCTTCAAACATACCTTGCACTTTGATCTTTGATATTTTACCATATACACTCCCAACATAGCTTACAAGGATATGCTTGGTGTCTCCTCTTCTTCAACTACATTAACATCATCATTCTCCACGTCTTCTTCAACCACGTACAGTTGCAACATCTTCTTTTTGCACTTATATCTATGAACGTATTTTTCTTCATACCAGAAACACAACCTTCAAATTTTTTAAACAAAATAATATTATTTTGTCTAGAAGTATTAAGTCTGAAGTAAACTTAAATTTGAATAATCTAAATTCAGATTCAATTAAAAAAAGATACTATTTTATAAATTTAATTTTAAAAAAAATAGCGAGACTGTCGGTTCATTACCGATAATATCTACATCTTCACTCATTGGCTTCAGCTCCTATCACCTAAGTCTCTTGACCACGACACCGTTTTGTTGGTCAGATTAAAAGTAAGCAAGGTCCCGTTAATATTTCGAGGGTTTAATTTTAGATACAATTTAATTTAGGGTTTATAAGTTTGTACGCTTTCCCCAGGTAGACGAGGAGTAGCAATCTTCTCTTTTCATGGATACGAAGAACAAGAAAATCAAACAAAAGCAAAAAACGACCGAATCCCAATTCCATTACTCACTCAACTCGTGCTCCAAACTCAAGGACCTCCGCTCTGCTATCACCCTCTATGATTCTGCAGTTGCAGATAATACACGTTTCAATCAACACCATTTCAACACTCTTCTCTACCTCTGCTCCACCGCCCTTAGTGACCCATCAATGAGAGAACTCTGTATTGAACATGGGTTTCGCATTTTCGATCATATGGTGGCAAGTGGGATTAATCCCAACGAAGCTTCAATCACGGCCGTTGCTAGATTGGCTGCGGCTCAAGGAAATGCTGATTATGCTTTCTGCTTGGTTAAGAATATGGGGATCTATAATGCGATTCCACGATTGAGAACATATAGTCCGGCATTGTTTTGTTTCTGCGAAAAATTGGAGGCTGAGAAGGCATATGAAGTGGAGGAGCATATGGGGAAAATGGGGATCAGTCTAGAAGAGCCAGAGCTTGCTGCTTTATTGAAGGTAAGTGCGGAAACTGGAAGAAAGCAGAAGGTTTATGGCTATTTGCATAAATTGAGGAAGACTGTTAGGTGTGTGAAAGAAGAGACTGCAAAGGTAATTGAGGATTGGTTCAAGGGTTTTGAGAGTGATGGGATGGAATTGGACATGTGTTTGGTGAAAGACGCAGTCTTGAGTAATGGAGGAGGGTGGCATGGGCTAGGGTGGATTGGGAAGGGCAAGTGGATGGTGCAAAGAGGGAGCGTGGATGTGGTTGGACAATGTTGTTGTTGCGGGGAACAATTGGCTTGTGTGGATATTGGTGATGCTGAAACTCAGAAATTTGCGGAATCTGTTGCAGCTTTGGCTATGGACAGGGAGGCTAAGGCTAATTTCAGTGAATTTCAGGTTGGTTATACTGGAAATATAATGAATGACTATATTAGACAATTTAGTGATTTTGAAGTGACTGACTTGCATTGATTTCGTATTCTTTGATAAGTAAAAAACTCCTAAACATAGGTACTATTCATGATCACTAAAATTCGTGACAGGTTCGACCGAGTTATTTATGTTTTACATTCTTTAGACATGCAGTTTACCCCCCTTATTGATCGTGTTCCGTATATGTTCCGTATAAGACACATGAATGTGAGTTATCTGTTTGGTTCTATAGGTGATGCAAAGGGAAACAGCTTGGTGTTTCATTGTTTCTATTTGCTACAATGCATACTGTGCTATTACTTATTATTAACTTCTCCTTTTTTCCTTTTTTTTTTATAATTTATCTCTTAGAATTGGCTGGATAAACATGCTGGTTATGAAGCTATAATAGATGGAGCAAATGTTGGCCTCTATCAACAGAATTTTGCAGAAGGAGGGTTCAGTATTTCTCAGGTTTTGTAGTTCAAATTGGTAGCTCTTTTCATCTTCTATGTTTCTTTCTTTTTTCTTTTTGCAAAAAGTTTAATACCTTTGATTACTTCTCATAACTGTAGTTTTAATTTTTGCTGTAGAGCAGCTTGAAGCTGTTGTTAAAGACACGTACAAGAGGGCTGGCAATAAGTGGCCATTAGTTATTCTACACACTAAGCGGCTTTTGGCACTCTTGGAAAATCCTTCTCACAGAAAGCTGATTGAGGAATGGATGGAAAAGGACGTTCTTTATGCAACGCCACATGGTTCCAATGATGATTGGTACAAACATGAAGATTAGTTCCTCTTTTTATTTAAGTGCGTTTGTCTTAAATCCTATGACTGTATAATGGTATGCTCTTTCTTGTATTTACCATGTTTCCTGTCACCTAAAATGGTAGTTACCGACTAGCTTAGCTTATATATCATAATATACTGATCTATCTTTAACAGAGTAGAAGCCATCAAATGGATGGCGATGGCCTTTCCTAATGTTGAAAGAAATTCTTGTTAACTTGTAAATTCCATTAACGATGAAAATTTCATTTTTATATCGTGCTGTTCTTGTGCTTTTAGGTACTGGCTATTTGCTGCTGTGAAGCTTAGGTGCTTGTTAGTCAGTAACGATGAAATGCGAGATCACATCTTTGAACTCTTAGGAAGCGACTTCTTTCTCAAGTGGAAAGAAAGGCATTTGGTATCCATGTTTACTTGATTTAATTTTGTAACTAATTAAATATTTTCACACTTCATGAGTGAGGTAACAGCACTTTCTTTTCTTTTTTTTCTTTTATGAATTTGCATTAGCATCTAAACAACTTCTATTTCTTCTCTTAATAGGTTCATTATACATTTGTTAAAGGCAACTTGAAACTTCAGTTGCCAGCTCCATTTTCTATAGTTATCCAGGTACAATTTCTTGTATGGAAAACATTTGGGATTTTCTCTACTTGATGGGTTGTGATTGCGTTGTCACTTGGAAAAACTATGGCATTTCAGTATGTGAACTTATTGATGTTTTTGCGGCACTCAAGCATAACTTCAGTGAGAAATTTGGATGTGCTCTAGATGGTTGTTTTGTGATTACTGCTTATGGGAGCCAAAAAGGTTATTCTCCAACTGCAAAACAGATATTAAGATGACGAGAATATGATTACACTGGAAATATTTCTGCTGAAAAAAATTAGGGAATCTAATTTGAATTCTAGACAAACATAAGAAAACCCTGTTACTTGCAAGGAGAATGAAAATTTTGAAATCACTGGGAATGGGGTAGCTTTGATCGTGATCTTGGGAATTCAACTAATGAAGAATCATGGAACTGTGGGAATATTTTGGACATGTTAATCAAAATTTATGATTGAAGCTATGATAATAAATTCAGATTTTTTTTAATGGGATTTTCCTCTCACGTGATGTTGACAAGGTTAACGACGCATGCGGCATGCCTCTTGCCTAGTTTTAACTATCAGCGATGATACCTTCTCTGGGTGTTCTGATGAAATTTAATGGAAGCTTAACTTGATTGATTGTTCAAACTCATGTTCTTGTGATTTCTCTAGTTTGAGATAAACAGACTGTTGAAACTTCAATTTCTGTTTCAGGAATCAGAAAGAGGATCATGGCATGTACCAATTTCAGGTGATGGCGACGAGGAATCTGCGAAAAGTTGGCTCTGCATTTCGAGGCCAAGTGATTGCAACAGGTGTGGAGAAGATTTGACAAACAAGGAACTCTCCAGGACTGATGATGCTAGTCACTCTGAAGCCCAAATGATTAGTTCAACCAAACCAGAAATGACTTCTTCAGATTCCTCCCTGAATTTGGAAAATAACACGCCACCAATGCTCGGAAAAAGAAAGGAGCGAACCCCTTCAGTCGTCTAACTTATATATCTCTTCTTCCTCTGCATTTATTCCAAGCATGAGCATCAATCTTGGTTGCAGGTTCCATAAAATTTTTGCTCTGCCATTTCTTTTAAAATTTCCTCAGTAGCTCTGTCATTATTTACTTATTCTAACTGTTGTATCCAATAGATTGTCATTTAGGTGTAAAATACTATTTGTTCTCTGTGCGGAACATGCAAAGAAAAGAGAGAAAATTTTGCGCGTTCTCAGGTGCCTATTACTAATTTGGCATTGTTGTGTTGTACTACTTATAATGACGTTGTTGACTGCAATCGAATTAGCGTCCATACTATACATTAAAAAAAGAGAACATAGGTTAAATATGAACTTTATTTTATACTTTTCCTCACGATATTTCCTTTTAAATTTGTTATATTACAGTTTTTTCCTTCTGTAGAGCTATTAAAGAGAAAACAGTAAAAGTAGTTTTCATGCAATTAATTCAGCTTACACACGCATACATTTTCTATTCTTTGGGAATTTTAAGGAAATATAGGAAAATACGTTATAAACTACGTACGAGATGCTGCATTTAACGTTGGGGACCATGGTCCTCTTCATTTTATGTGTCATGCGCTGTCCATATAGAATCATAAATGTTGCCCATGTGTTTGGTTTTTGCCTACTTGAAAACAACACCCTATTTTATTAAATCTCATTCACACATTTATGTAGTATTTATGTAAATGAGATACATACCGAAAACAACACTTTATTTCATTAAATT
The DNA here is from genome assembly GCA_025629945.1 of Erythroxylum savannarum. NCBI lineage: Eukaryota > Viridiplantae > Streptophyta > Magnoliopsida > Malpighiales > Erythroxylaceae > Erythroxylum > Erythroxylum savannarum. The sequence goes on along the minus strand of JAOTAW010000202.1, from coordinate 3,266,182 downwards.
TTATCCACACATTTATGTAGTATGTGTGTGGATGAGGTTTAACGAAATACCGTTCCTAAAAAACTTTAAAATCGACCAAAAAAATAAAAAAATAAAAATTAAAGTTCAATACTATAGAGACCTCATGGAACTAATTAGTAGTCATAATCTTTTCACAAATGAATTAATTATACGTGAAACTTTATAAGTAGATACATATTGAGTTTGAGAGGAAAGTCCTCGGAATGATGCAGTAATACACACGATGATGACAACATTGTTCAAAACAAAATTAATTAGATGATGATATAATTCCCACAAGATGGTAAATTTGGAAGAACTTACGCTCAAAATGGACACTCAATTATATATATAAAAAAAAAAACCCACAAACTTCATCACTTTAGCCAGAGTTGTCATCGTCTGACTGCGTATTTAACAACACCAGGGCCATGAGCATTTACGAAGTAATCATCCCAATCAATGGATCTTGAATCGAAGAAAAATATTTCTGCCTCTGACCCTAAATTTTTTCTTGCTGCTATGCGCAAGTTCTCTGTGTTTGTGTCATCGAACCTGCAAGGTTATTTTACCAGTTAAAATATAAAAAAAATATATTATGGTAAGTTGCTAGGAAGTTTATAAATTTATAAAAAATAAATATATGCATGAGTACTTACACTCCTTGGAAGAAAAGATATGGACGGTAAAGTTCAACCAATCCTAATACGAGGTTAATCTTTCTATTGAGATCGTTGTACATGCCCTCAAAATGCTGGCAAAGTGTTGCTGCTATTTTCAATCCCTGCAATTCCGGTCTGGTTTTAGAATTTAATTCCTGATAACCAAAAGATTAGGTACGTTGGTAGGTGTTTTGGCAATTAATGTTCATGAAACAAACCTTTAGTAAGAGCAAATATCGGATTGCCAAGTATCTGTGGAAGCTATCCATGCTGTTCAGGACTTTAACCCTTTGAACCTTGACAGGTTTTCCATCTTTACCGATCCATGGCTCCTTGGTGAAGTATCTGTACCCGTAATCATGAAGATTTTCATATGTCACAGGATTTCTTACAGACGAACCCACATGGTAAATTAGACCAGAAGGTTCATTGTAATGAGCCACCATTGCTACAATAATTGCATTCACCACGATGTCAGCTGGTATCTGCATGAAAGTTTAACCTCAACATGCATTAATTGTCATTCTTTCCAAATAAACTGTCCGGATCTGTCTCATTTAAACCCGAAAATTGAAGGATGCTTTTAATTCATGGAAATAAGATTGCGTCCTATTACTCACCACATCAACAATTGCTTTTTCATCGGCGAGAAAGCATGTTATTCTTCCCTTGCCATAACCAACAGTTAATGCATCGATAGTTCTGTGACCACAAAAAAAAATATTCAGTGATAAGCTTTTTTAGCTTGGAAAGTTGGGGGATGCTAATAACGACATAATGCTGACACATACTTGACACCTTCAAGCCAGCCTGGAAAAGGTTCTTTGCAAGTACTGGTAACCATCGCGGGGCGGATGATGACTGCAGGAAAATTTCCCTTGAGATGTCCGATTAGCATCTCTCCCATGGCCTTGGTAAACACATATGTATTCGGCCATCCGTAAGCCTTTGCCCTGATAGTTCCAAAGAATTATTATGAGTTATGATGATTGATTCTACCAACTTAATGCAATAAAAGGGGAAAAAACAACATCTAAAGCTCTCAAATTCACTAGTCGACCAACCTTCTCATTCCCAAGTCCTTCAAGGCCTCCTCAAATTCTAGCTTTGTCGCACCTTTACCTTTGAGTTCATTCAGTTTGTGTTCAACTATTCTCTTTTCTTCATCTACGTCTAACCCAGAAATACCATTCAGTGATTCACCCAATTGGTATGGCTTCTCAGGTATCAACCCTGAACCTTCTCCACAGACATAAGCTGAAAACCCGTGTTCTGAAATCTTAGTTTCTAACAAGAAAATGGAATAAACTAAACTGAAAGTCAGCGGACTAGCCACGCTGATGATCACTTCACCTGTTGATACATGTACAAGCAAGTTGACTTTAACACATTTCTGGGCAAAGCACAAAGCCTGCATTGCCCCTATGGTGTTGGTGCCCAGTGCAATATCATATCTGCCACAAAGTTTTCAAAACGGAGTTACAATCTTCATGTCTTTAGCATTAACTTATAAAGAAGAAAATTGGGTTCTTGTCTTGGAATACTTACCTTTCGTTAAAGTCCGTTGTGGCAGCAAAATTAAGAACAACATCTAATTCATTCATCATCTCTTCTCTGATGTTTATGTCTTTCATTCCCAAGTCCTCCGAGCAAACATCACCAGCTAGTGGAATAATCTTTTTTGAGATAAAAGAACTTAAGTTTGTCCCGTACTTTTCTCTCAGAAGTCTAAACAGTTCCTTGCCTATGATCTATAACAAAGGAAAATTTGAAAAGAAAAGTATTTAGAATTACTACATATGCACAAGACATAACAAGCTCCAATTACTACATATCATGTCAGAGTTCAATAATCGCATCACAAAAAAAATATTATCTTCTAAATTCCTCCTTATTCAGTGATTATGTCTGTTAGTTTTGTTTATTCAGTGATTATGTCTCTTAATTATGCTTTGGTTAAGAAAGTACATATATCTCTACTATAACGGTCCTATCTGCATGCATGACTGGCCGTATACGAAAAGTAATGTTGGGAAGATATATATAAAAAG
>JAOTAW010000202.1:2805932-2817056 GCA_025629945.1 Erythroxylum savannarum | reverse complement strand
CTTTGCTGTTCTCTTACTCTGCGTCTTCAGTTTAAAGCGAATCTATGGAGATATAGGCATGTTCAACTCACAAGAGCTTCTTTCGAGGAAAGGCCCATTTGGTGCCATATGGGTGGCAGCTTACTGTCACAAGAAACTCAAGAAAGCACAGGTCTTTTCCATTGATGTCAAGTCCTCTGTCGGTTTGTCCTCTCCTTCTCTGTCTATCTCCACTCAAGTTTTCACTTGTTTTCATTCTCTTCTTGTGCTTTTCTGATGTAATGGGATTTAATAAACCGTTCTTTTTCCTGCATTTGGTTGAGCCGGGATGGTGATTTTTAAACAAGGTTGTTCCTTTTTGTTAATTTCTGCCATTGTTTGACCAGAGCAAATACAGGGCTTTTATGTTGAGCCGTTTTTCTTTGTTGGTTGTCTTTTATTCTGCTGTGTCGTGAAACTGATCATTTGTATGGGTTATTTGGTGCCATGTTTTATCGAAGTCTTTATCTTTTACTGTTCTAAGTTGTCTGATAGAGTGCTCTTTGACATGCCAGAGTGATTAAAAATGAGCCCTTGTTTTCCTGGTTTCATTTTATTGTTCCTGTTCGGTTACTTAAGAATATCAAAGGAAAGTTTGATTGACATATGGAATGAGCGAATGGATTGCGTCTGTAACTGTTGGAATTTCGGACATTAGGTTGTTGAACACTGAGGATGGTTTTTGCTACTTTATCCCAGAAAGTGTCGGTTTACTAGATGGTGATCCATCAGATTTTCCTCGTCATTGAAATAGATAGAAGACCGAACAGGATACCAGTTTCGGTCGTGCTCTTTTATATACTAGACCTGAAGAAAAGGGCACAACCGTGTAAAGCAGGGTCCTAATTTGTTGTCTAATAATGCTTGGTGCTGGGCCAAAACTGCCTGAATGTTAGCAGTTTACATGAAATTACTGGCGCCTTGACCATGATTTGGGAAAGTATAATTCTCAGAACATGTTTTTGCTAATTGAGTTTCACACAGTCATCATCTCAGATGAAATGAAACAATGATAAAAACATAAACTAAAGGTGATGGGGAGGACTTGCAGCTACCAATTTTCTTATGTTTTTCATTTCAAAGGGTGTCCTAGAAAATAGTTTAACCAAGTTTTTTTTTTTGGGTTACTTTAGAAAATGGAAGATGCCTGGGCGTAAGATTGTGGAGATGCAGCTTTTAACAAATAGACATGTTTGTACATTGTTGTGCAATGTCGTGAACCAAATACATGGAAATCTTTTTCCAAGGAATCAGACATCTTTTGGAAATGGTTGGTTGCTTAACAAATGAACCTGTACAAGAATGTGAGATAATATAAATGATCTAAAGCTCATTTTGGTGGGATTGAAAAGAAGCTGCCTCAAGTGCACCTTTTGTTCGTAAATGCTGAACTGGAATATCCAGTAACCACTAACCTTTTAGCTTCTGAAATTTACTTTTCTTGTTCTCTTCATCTGTGGTAGTAGCAAAATTTATCATTTTTGGCAGGGTTATGATTTGCCAATTAACTATATGATTTGCATTTCGCTAAGAATCATTTGGTCTAAACAGTTGTGTTTCTAGATGTAGTCTGTACTGCTTGATTTTGAAATTCTGGTTATTGCTACTATTTCATTATGTTCTGGAAGTTTTTTCTTTTTTTTTTTGTTTCTTCTATAATCATTTTTTGGGAAAACACAGATAAGCTTCTGCAAGATGAGTTTGATGCTGTCACATATAGAATATTGGCGTACCTTCTACTTGGTATTGTCAGAATATACTCCAGAAAAGTTGATTATATGTTGAAAGATTGCAATGAGGTGCTGCTTCAAATCAAGAACTTTGTGGTTAGTACCAAAGATGCCAATATTATCGAAAACCTCTGTGCACCTTATTTCTCTATCACATTACCAGAAAGGTTTGAACTTGACGCTTTTGATCTAGACATTGGGGAAGATATTACTGGGTAAGATATTCTTGCATATGAAGTTGTGTCGTTAAGATCTCTTTCTGTTCTAAGTTCTATACTTCTATCATCATTCTTAATGATGTTCTTATACATTCCAGGGGCAATGTAAGACCCAGTGAAGAAATTACTCTTAAAGGTATTTCTACTTACTTTGGTTGGTAATGTTTTAAACTTTTTTTTTCCCCCGCTTGTTACATTGGTTTTTATCAAAACAGATGGCATGTGGAAATCTAGAGATTTTGGAAACTACTCTCTTGGCAAGGTATTCACAATGTCGTTGATTGATACTTATGTTAAGCCTTTTGTGCAGGCATTCCTCACATGATATCTTTCTTGTTATTGCTGTAGTCTGTTTGTTGGTATCTTCAGCATGTATTTTTTTTCCTGTGGAGCCACTTGTTAACTTTGTTTTTATGCTTTGCATCATGTGGTAGTGAGAGAGGCTCTTTCTCATGATGTGGGTTTTTCCTTTTTTTTTTTTTCCAACTACTTTGCCTGGTAATAACCTACGCAAAGTTTAAGTTTTTCATAATCTTGTTAATTTTATGCACAAAACCTTGGTTTAGTTTCTCCAAAGCAATTAGGCTGGTCTCTGTTTCCATCATAGTAGGATCCTTTCATGGAGCTTAGGGTAGGGTGCAAGACTAATGATTGTTTGGGACTGGTTATATAGTGAACAAAGTCATGATATTCTTTACATCTTTGTATGCTCCATATTTATTTCAGTTGGGATGTCTGTAGTTCATCTGTAGTGTTTAGTCTGGTTCTTTGCATGTATCATAAGGAAGACTTAGACAGAGTAAATTCATCAATTTGCCTCTTGGGACAGTGACTCTGTTGTTTTGATGAAATTTCACTTTTCTTTTGTTAGTAATTATTTTTTTGCTATGTTCTTGTTGTGGTTTTTATGGATTTTTAAAGTTAATGCCCTAATCATTTTCATGCTTCAACTGCGGAGTGCTTTGGAATTATACTCTCAAAATACAAGTTTACTGCACCACATGTTTGATTACCATTAGATAGGCACACTTACCCTGTCTCACTCACCTTTTCTGCAGTATCATCCTGAAGAGGATACTTTCCCTGCAGCTTACAATGTTAATGAAGAGTATGTACTAGAAGTATTCCTTTCTCTGCCTTAGATTTCAGTGTTTTCTTTCTTTATCTTCTTATTCTTGTTATGCAATCTTTCTGAATGTGCTTGCATGCTATCATGTTATTACAGTGTTCATTTACCTTACATCATGGATTTTGATATCGGCGTCAGCACATCGAGAAAATTCAGTTTAATACAACAGAGCTCAGAGAAATCTATAGGAGATGTTTCATCTCAACATGAAAGGATGGATCTGCAAATAACAAGGGTGGTTGATAAAGAGCCTCCGGGGTCCATCACATTGTCGTACGAGGTTCATCAAGCCGGAAAGAAGCTTGCAACTGGCAAGGATGAAATGCATGGAGAAGCGAGCATGCAACAGGTTTGGGATGACAGTTTCTTTCAAGAAGCATGCTTGAACCTTGAAATCTTCACCACAATTGGAAAAGAACCTGTCAACCCTGCTAAGCTGGGTAATGAAGAAAATCACCAAACTGATGGACAAAACATAAGTGTTCCACATTTGTTGCAATCAGAGAATGAAGTGCATAAGGTTGTTGAAGAAAACTGTAATTTTAATCATTTAGAAGCCAGCATAGAGAAGCTTCAGGTCAGGAATTACTATAATGAAGAATGTGTGGACATGAGAAGGCTTTGCGTGGTTGAGGAGCCTCCGAAAAAAGCCAAACAGCATAGTGAAGGGCAGTCAAGTGATGCACACCCCATGAAGTTTTCGGAAGTGACACTTTCTGGTAACGACAACTGTCAGGTGGTTGGAAATCCATCAACTGCTGAGACAACACCTAAATCCAAGTTTCCAAATCTTTCAGGTGAAAAAGTTTTAGTGTTATGCTTCATGTAACTAAAGCAATTTGACTTTGCTATGTAACATACCAGAAAAAAAGAAAGTAAATGGCTCTAAAATTGGGTATCCACTATCCTGTGGAGCAAGACTTGAAATGGTTCTTTTCTTCCCTCCTCTTTTGGAGGAAAGATCTGTTTATTAGGTTGAAGATATTTGTAGTCCTCAACTTGTTATTTTTCTAATCATGCAGGAGCAACCACACCGGAGTTTTTGTGTATTCGGACCCCAGCCACTAAGGAGCGTCCTCACTCTACAAGGAAAAGAAAGTGTATCATTGATGATGTGATTGTTTTTCCCAATAAGTAGGTGATGATTACTTCATGTTTCCTAAGACATTCATCTATGCCTGTTTTATTGAGTAGATCAATTGATGGTAGTGTAAATCCAGCCATAGGTTACATTCCTATTTGTTTGTAATCTTAGGTCTTTTACCATTATTTCTGATGCATTATGGTTCTTTATGTATTATTTTCTGGAGTTACCAAGTGGGTATGACGATACTGAGGTGGGCAGGATGTTAAAATTTGACAACAATAGTCTATCCAATGTTAATTGTTGCATTTCATTCTCCATATCAAGTTTGTGCTGTGGTTTCAGGGCATCACAACTTTCGTGATGAATGATACAGTACATTGCTAAAAGGCAACAAGTTTGAGGTGTATTACTTTAACAGATTCATTATTTTTCAGTGTAATCAAGCAATGCATAGAGAACACGAGTGATCTAGTTCAAAAACGAAGAAAAGCTCCTCGCTCTGCTTTTGCTGCATGGACTGCTTCTCGGGTTTCCGGTCTTCCCCACGGCTTCTTGGAGCCTCTGATTTCTTGTAAGTTGGCCAGTATGTTTTTCATTTAGCTAGCAGTTGTGCTATTTAAACTAACCATATTTTCTGCAGGTACTTCATTGGAGCTCAGATCCCTCTTCTCTGCATCAAAGTTTAATATTCCGGTATTAGTTGAAAGTGCAGAACTTCCAGAAAAGCTTGCTTCTGAATGCCCCAATGTTGGAGGAATGGAAGAAACTCGGGAGGTTTTGATTGACTTAGACATTGCAGAATCTCATTCTGCTGGCATATCAGTTGCAACAGTTGAGTCTCCTGAAAAATTAAACATGTCTGAATGTCCTCCCCTTGATGGCTTTGCAGAAAATGGTGAACCTTCAGAAAGGGTACTGTTAAATTTTTCTGAAAAGTCAGAATCCCCTACTGTTGGTAGATTAGTCATGCGTCCAGAAAAGTTAATCGTGCCTGAATCTCCCAGTGTCTCTTTAGAACAAACAGCACTCGCACCAGAGACACCCATTCGTAACACGTCATCGTTGAGAGCTTTCGAAAGCCCAGAGAGACCTGAAATCTCTCTCTCTTATGAACCTGGGCTTGAAGATGCAGAGCGAGAAGAGTATCGTACCAATGTTCTAGGATTTGATGTCAACGTTATGTTCAAGGTAAGTACTGATTAGGATATGTTGCTTTATCTTGACAAAGAAAAATATAGTGGCATACTACTTCACTGGAGTATCGTTCCGATTTTGTTACAAGCATGTATTGATTTCTCCTAATTTTTCTTTTTTCAGGATATGAACTCTTGTGAAGTAGACAAACCGGACCATTGTAAGAAATATAGTTTTATTTTCATCATCGTTCTGCTTCCAAGTTATATGGTTGGATATAGAACCCTAATTGTGTTTCTGTGTCAAATGCAGGCGGATTGTCTGAGAGGACGAGGTAAGACAGATCATGATTATTCTCTTGTACAAACTTTAACTGAAGTATCAATTGCTAAAGGCTTGCTTTCCTGATTTTTATGTAACGATGCACAGATTTGTAGCGAGATACTTAAAAAGATGTTTTATAGAACAAACTAGAGGAAAGGAAGCAGAAATGGTAAACTTATCGCCAGTTTTAAAAAAGAGCTCCAAGAAAGAGGGTGCAAGGCTTTTCTATGAGATACTGGTATGTTTAGTTATCCTTCTCGATCCGAACCGGATAATATTCCTATAAAAACTCAAAATTGCTGCAAAATATAGTGCCAACAACTCAGTGCTTCCTTTTGAAATGACTTTGCAGGTCCTAAAAAGTAAAGGATATGTAGATGTCCAGCAAGAAAATTCATACGATGACATTCTTGTCTGGAAAGCGTCTCAGTGGGACGATCATATAGATTGTGTTCAATGCTAGTAGATCGTACTGTAGATAAGTTAATGTAGTTCTTTCTGTACATGGGATCTAATGTGGGACTTGAGAGAAGTTGGTTTCTAAAGTTAGGAAATGCTTTGTGAGAGAGGTGTTACATACAATTCTTGAAGAGAAAGGTAGTATGCTGTAAAAGCAAAACTCTGGAGGAACTTTGCTGGATACCAAATATACGAGTCAAGAATCCATGTTTCCTCCCTTCAGGGAGTGATGCTTATTTAAGTTGTGTTTCTTATATCAAGCAAACATCCATTTTGCACAATATGACAAGGGTCCAGAAAACTTAATGTTGTTTAATTTTGTGTGATTTGCGAGGAACCAAGCATAAGACAGAATGACGGTTTGACTATAAATGATACAACATTAGAGTTTTCAGAGAAATGAACATGGTGAAGGAATTATGCTTGTAAAAGCTGAACCAAAGTGGTTGAACATATGGTTGAATCTTCTATGCAGCGCTTTAACGTCAGGAAATGCATAACTTCAGTTGGGTGGATCCTGTCGAAGAAAACAAATTGATTCCCATTAGGGCATGAATCTGGCTTACTTTCCAGGCATCCTGGCTTCGGTGATGCAGGGTCAGTTGCGCAGCAAGCGTGGGATACATCAATTATTCCTGCATTTTTGGAACTCAAATGTTAAAAGCTGCCTCGATGTTTTTTGCACCTTTTGACGTGAAAGTTTCTTTAAAAACACTCACCGTAGGGGCCAGGATTCGTGATAACGTCATAGTGGACCTTACCCATATCCATGTAAACGAACTTGGAACCAGCATTTGCTGCTTCCAATTTGGTCAGTGTTTCAGCAAGTTTCTTGTTGAAAGCGTTTGTCCAACCAGTCATGGTCTCGTTGCACGACGGGCTTTCCATTCTCTTAGATGGAAGACACCCTCCAGGATTGGCACTTCCAACTAGGAATTTGCGTGCTCCAAACTTGTATAGTCTCTATTAAAACAACCCAACCAAACGAATAAAGCTTGAAAGCCTCTGGATTTAGGAATCAAAAAGACGAAGTTTTTGGAAAATAATTATGTTGTACCTCTGCTTGCTGATAAAACAAGTTGGCGAGTTCTGAAACAAAACTTTCGATGTCATTGTTGAACTTGGATGGATCCCAGCCATAGGTCAAGCTTATGTCATTGAAGCCAATAACGATCAGAAACAGTGAAGATGATAGGTGCTTATCAAGGGCGTCTTTGGGTTGGAAGTATGAGGACAAGCTGGGCATGGAGCTTTCAAAGTTGGTGACCTGGCCTGCCAGGGGCGTACATTCGAGCTACCAGAAAAGAATCAGCCACGAGTATTAAACAATCAAAGCTAATCAAGTCAGGTTATAATGCAGACACAATTACGAAAAATGTGGTCGTTATTACTATAAATTACGATAACGAATCGGATTTCAACCGAAATATTACAATCGAGGACTGCAATTTGAAACCATGATAAAGTTAGAATGCCTTACACCAAGGGGATATAAGCCTGTATCATTACGAATGCCACAACCACTGAAAGCGTAATTAATACCAGTAATAGTATTGTTCGATCCAGATGCATTATAGTACGAATTTGGGAATGGCAGTCCAAGCATTTGTGCTGATAAAGAACAGAAAACATTGTCATGCTTAATCTTAAAACATTCATATCAGAACATATATTATCGAAAAACATGAATAGGTAGTTTTGTCCTTGTTCTTACCGATGAAGTCTGCCAAGTTTCTTCCATTGGTTATTCTACCAGAAGGTTTGCCTCCAAAATCCACTCCATATGGCAATGAAACACAACGTCCATTATCTAAAAGAGAGTCTCCAAACACATAAACTGCAGGTACCTGGAAGGTGATTTCGCCTTGTACTGATAGAAATGGCAATATATCTTTCTGGGACACATCAAATGGAGGTATTTTAATCACTGAGTTTTGTGTTTGTGAATTCACCAGAAGGATATGGCATAGAACAGACAAGACAAAAAAAGCCAAGCCCTTAAGACTCTTAATCATATTGTCTTTCTAACTTCTTCCTGTGATGACTCTCCAAAAGTAGTATCCGAAAGAATACGTCAGGACCTACTGCTTCCTGGCCAAATCTATGGAATGGTGTTGAAGGGGTACTTATACGAAGTTTCCTTGGCATTTTGTTGGAGTTTCTGCTTTGAGTTTGTGATGGTGATTAGATTTGAGCTAAAAATATGAATGTTTGGCCTAAATGCGATGCACCTTACCTTTCGTTTTTCTTAAAATAGGAAACCCATTGAAGGTTCACAATCAGCAACCTACTACCTGCTGATGATGCAAGGGAAAGAGTTTATTGCTATTCCTGCTGGCTCTTGGGTCTGGACATTGGTTTCTTAATGAAAAATGCTTTTCAAAACAAAATTATTGAAGACCCTCTCCCTATCCTTTTCTCCCTATCCTATTCCAAAATGGCCTTTGTTGAATAATGTTGAAAAATAACATTATATTTTCAACCCAACTTATAAACCATCTTCTGGTGGGATCGGAGCCGCAGTCGGGAACCCTGCCGACGTGGCTATGGTGAGGATGCAGGCCGACGGTGATTTAGCGCAAGCGATCGGGTGGGCTCGGGTGTGCAGTATCGTTTGTGCTTCTTTTGCTCTACGTTTTTGCTCTTATGGTGTCATTTTTGCCGCTAATTTTGGTCTGCTACTATTTGTCATTTTCTGCTGGGTGTTTCTTCTTTTCCTGTGCTGTATCGTTTTTGTCTTTGTGGCTGCTAGCATTTGTCTCCCCAGTGTCATGCATGGTGGAGATGGTCGTCGGAAAAGCGTTGTTCTTATCCAACAATGGAGGTTTCTCTTCGGCTGCTTGGTTGATGGGTTTCAAGTGTAATCACCGCCCAGGACAACCTAGGCGATTACACAGCATCAATGGAGTCGTCAAGGGTTTAAAGAAGATCATCCTGCGGAGTGATTCTGGTCGGACGGGGAAGTAGTGGGAACCGTTGTGGAGCAACTGGCCGTACCAGAGAAAAGCGTTGCAACACCTGTTTTATTCTTGTCATTGTCAGGATCTCAGGTCAGTAGTTCATATTTCTGTACAGTTTCCAGTGTTCAGGTGGCTCCCAGGTAATTTCCTTTCTGCTTCTCTGTTGTCGCGTGCATGCATGTGTGGTTTCCTTATTTTTGCTTGCTATTACGTTTTGTGTTAGCTTTTTCTTAACAGATATGGCTCTGGCTTTGGTTTCTTTTACTATATCAAATGACTTCTTTTTGTGCTTGGTCTGGTCACTGTTTAACGTCTTTTAACCGTCTATTTCTCCTAAAAGACTGCTTGGGAGAGTTTACATGTCCTTGCCACCACCCGACCTGTTTTCTTTCCCTGGTGACTGGAGTAGCCATAATGCATTCCTCATTTTTGCTCGATCACTCTGTTTTACGATTCAACAGAAGCTCTGCATGCAGCTCAGGGGAGGGGATGAGGACGCAGAGCTGCATACAAGATCCCGAGGATTGTCTTTCAAATCTTTCCAGACCTTGCCTTACTACAAAACTTCACACTGTTGTGATGATAATGATAATAATGGTGATCAATTTGTTAATTTTTTTTCTGATACAAAAGTGGCGCATCTGGTAAGAAAGTATAAATGGCATGTTCATCAATATGAGATTCGGATATAAACAGGATTGCAAAATGTGAATTTTGGGAAATGCCTTAATGAAAAAAAAAAACTAAATCTGGACCAAACTTCATTTACAGAAATGTTCAATCAGAAACCAACTCAATATATATATATATATATATACATACAATTTTTAGCTGAAAATTTTCAAAATCCGATCCAACAACAGACTTGAACTTTAGTTCATTGTCATCCCTAATAACTTTGTAAACACTATATTAATTCTTCAAACCTGCCAAATATTAGTAAGCAAGAAACCTTGATTATGGTTTGAGGTAATTTGTGACTGGAAATGCATCATAATCCCAAGAGATAATAGGAAGAAAACAGCTATAAAATCAGAGAACAGTTGTTATTTTGAGTTAGTTATACATCTTTCTTCTAGAGATAATATACAAACCAGACCATACAAATCTCAACAAAATCACAAAAGAAAAGAAGAAAGCAAAACAAGAACAAAAACATGCCCCAATTCAAGTTAGTCAAGCTTTCTTTTTTGCTAACAGAAGCATAAGTAAATAGCTATAATTTTAATCACTTGATGATCCATCATCATTATCATCATCTTCATGTTCCTTCACAATCTTTTCTAGGAAGCTCCTCCGAACTCCTTCAATCACATTTTTTCTTGATGAATCGCTTCCACTCAGGCCGTCATTTAGCACTGGATCTGATTGGCAGAGAACTAAGGCAACACCTAAAAGAACACAAAACTAATCATGAATAACAGCCACAGAATTAAAAGTACAGAGGAACTATGGCCTATATCAGATCTCTAGGACTCTGCACTTGAAATATACCATGATATATCCCTCTATCTAAGCAAACGGACTTGAAGTTAAACCGACGCAATTTATTACTTCCGTCTCAAGCTAAGACACATATAATTGTGAAGAGAAACAATGATATTTATATTTCAGAAAATGCACGGGATAACAGGGTGATTTTGAGCACAATACCAGCAGCAATAATGGAGCACAAGTAAATTATGTTCAATGCGAGAGCAGTAAATCGTTTAAAAATCCAAAACCAAAAGTGGTCCAAAATCATGCAAAATTACAGGGTGCCCTAACCCTGATATTATTGTGGCTCCAGAAAATCCAAAAGACAGAAGCTACAATGGAGAGAAAACAGGCATGTGCAGAGACACAATTAACATCTAAATACACAGAATGCTGGGATGAGTTTGATCATGACATCATAGTATGAACCTAGAGTATGCAAAGAGTAGCAATAAACCATTTACAAACCCAAAACACTCAAGCTAAAAGAAATGGTCCAAAATCATGCGAATTACCTTCAGGGGTGCATCTCCGGCCAAAACTACGCATGCCTACATGAGTTGCTTTCACTGCACCATTGTTGTAAACC
>JAOTAW010000202.1:2704309-2714492 GCA_025629945.1 Erythroxylum savannarum | reverse complement strand
CAATTGTCAAATTACATTCGTTGCCCATTCCGATGTGAAAATGGGAACGAATCACTATGGATTTTATTATGGGTTTGCCGAGAACTCTGAGGCAACATGATGCCATTTGAGTCATTGTTGATAGACTAACTACGTCAGCTCATTTCTTGCCAGTGAGAGTAAATTATTCACTAGATCAGTTAGCTCGGAGATATGTGAATGAATTTGTGAGATTACATGGGGTTCTAGCATCTATTGTATCAGAAAAGGATCCTGGATTAACCTCAAGATTTTGTGGTAGCTTACAGACAGCTTTGGGTACAAAATTGAATTTTGGTAATGCATTTCATTCTCAAACAGATGGTCAGAGTGAGAGGATGATCAAAATTGTTGAGGATATACTCAGAGCTTGTGTTCTGGAGTTTCAAGGAGCATGGGATTAGTATGTAGCCTTGATTGAATTTGCCTATAATAATCAATATCACAGTAGTATTGGTATGGCTCCATACGAGGCGTTGTACAGCAGAAACTGTCATTTGCCTTTATATTAGGATGAAGAGGGTCTAAGAATTATCGAAGGGCCAGAATTGATTCAAGATACTATTGACAAGGTGAAACTGATCCGTAGTAGAATTAAAGCAGCACAAGATAGACATAAGCTATGTGGATTAGCACAAAAGAGATATGGAGTATCAAGCGGGAGATAGAGTATTTCTGAGAGTATCACCTTGGCGAGGTGTGCTGAGGTTCATTATGAAGGGTAAGTTAATCCCGAGGTACATTGGTCCGTATGAGATAATCAAAAGAATTGGGCCATTAGCTTATAAGTTAGACTTATCTTCTGAAATGGCTCAGATATATAACGTGTTACAAGTGAGTATGCTTAGGCGGTATCGGTCGGATCCAACTCATGTGATACCGACTCACAAGATTGAAGTCTCCAGTAATCTGAGTTATGTTGAAGAACCAATTAAGATAATTGGCTATCGGAATAAACAACTAAGGAGCTGAGTGATCCGATTGGTGAAAGTCCTTTGGAAGAATCATTTGAGTCAGGAAGCCACATGGGAAACGGAGGGGCATATGAGAAATCAATACCCCTACCTATTTGACCACTTAGGTAAGAATTTCGAGGACAAAATTTTTATTTAGGAGGGGAGAATTGTAAAATCCCGTTACCCATGTTAAGGCTAAAATGGTATATTTCGAGAAATTACTGAGAAATTAGAAAAATGCATATCATACTGAAGCTAAATATGATATGCACATTTTTGCACATTAAAATGATTGTAAATGCTTTCATTGACATTTTTGGGTTAGAATTGGTTTTTAAATGGGCATCATGGATTATTTGTTTGAACAAATTATTTGGTGATAATTATTATTATTTCAGATTTTTTGGTGAAATTTAGGAAAATTTTGAAAAATTTTGGGTATTTTAAAATAGAAAAAATGTTGAAATTGGACCAATTTCAGTCTGGCACATGGACTGATTAAATATTGACAAACGGCTTACATGCATGGTAATATGTGGCAGCAAGAGTGTAATACATGTAGTTATGTGTTTAGTAACGAAATTTCTACAGCTTACGTGTTCTTCACTTGTGTTGTTATTCATCCACACCGAAAACACCAAGTTGTTTATATTGTGAAATTGGTTATTGAATCTTACATCAAGTAAGAATTTCAGTTCATATAGAGAGAGAGTTTGATTTCTGTTAAAATCTCAGTGTTCATCCATTCACCGAAATCTGATTTGCTGGGAATTTAGCTAACTCAAGTAAGTTGAGTTTTAAGCTTTGTGATATTATAAATGGTATTTTGATAATGCATGTATTAGATAGAAATACTTGTGATAATCAGAGTAAAATGAAAATCATACAGAAGTTCACAAAAATCGATGAATATATATATGTACTCTATTTTGTACTATGAAATACGCATCAGGTTTGTTTATCACTGTACATGCATGAATCTGTTGAGTATTGGTAGAAATGAATTTAAATGAGTTTGATGATAAGGAATGAGAATTGGGTAAGGCCGTGATATATAGAGTTGATAAAATGATAAGTTTTTGATGAAATGAAAGTGTAGAAAAATGGAAAAATGCATCAGATGAAACTAGAAACAGAAACAAAACGTAGAAAATGGAATTTGCATGTATGAGAATCGAATTTTTGAGGTTTAAGTGTGAAGCTTATATTTTTTATTTGTTTTGTGTTATTGACCTAAAATGAAGTTAGAAGAATTGGTTTGAGTGTCATTTGTATTAATTGAAGAAGATTGAAGTGAGAATAAAAATCTACAATAAAGAGAGGAAGTATATATGAAGTTTCGGAATTTTTTATGTTTAAAGTGTAAGATTGAATCTGATTTGTTTAGAGATTATATTGGGTATAGAAATGCATGATAGATTATTTAGAAGTGATTAATCTTGATTAATCTAGAAAAAATGAAAACAAATTGGAAGGAGAAGATGAAGAAATATTCGGCGAAGAAGAAGAGAGAAAGCACAATCGTGCTTCAGCACGATCATGATTTCTCTAAAGATGCAGCAAAGTCACGACCTTACAGAGGTGCAGGTGGGTCTTGCGGTCGTGCAGATGCACGATCATGATTTTCAACATTTTTTCGAAAGAGTTTGTTTCTGAACATCCCTTGATATTATTGTTATAACTTCTTCACCCGATGTCCAAATGACTTGATTATTAAACCAATAGCCTCATAACACTTTTTTCTTCATCTCCACCAAAAATTATAGCCATATGAAATAGATTGAATGCTGAATTTAAGATGAAAATGTTGGGGAATACTAGAATGTAATAACTAGGATGATTTCACCGAACATACTTTGGTATTTTGACTATATTTTTATCAGTAGGTATCTAAATGGAATGATTTGTATTTAAATTAGCCTAGAGACATATGGATACAAATTGTATGAAGATATCTAATTTTAATTCTATCAGTAAGCGTAACAAAATCTGACTTGAAGTTGAATATAGAGTATAGTTTTGGTTCAAAGAATAGTCCAAAGTAAATTGAGTATAACTTTTGGAAAACTGAATCAAATTGTATGTTCATGGTGTCATTTCAAACTTAGAACATTGGAGAACAATTTTCTAGAAGAAAGTGTTGCCTAATTATGTCATATACCATATCAGAATGATCATGCAGAGTTGACCTGAAAGCATGTTGTTAGAAAAAAATGAATTGATCAATTAGATTATGAAATTAGTTTCACATTCTTTTGTTGTGGTCCAAACCCTAAGTACAAATTATATTTATAAGAGTTTTGATATATGACTGATATGGTGAAAAAAATCATGATAAGATACTCGGGATTGTCATTGAATATGCATTGTGCATATTTTGTATACATAGGTGTGCATAAAGGAATACTTACATTTGTGCAAAAATGTGATATGTGTAAATGTGTTATGTATGATATAGAGGAGCACGTTGGATTCTAGTCAGACATTGCTAGACCATCCAGGCAATAACATATTGGAGTGTACTGTGAGTCAACCTAGATGAATTTTCCTAGGATTGATTGAATTTGTTTAACTTCCAATTATTAACTGTTTGTGATTTGTTTATGAATTTTGGACCTAAGATCCGAGGAGTTTAATATTGGGGAATGTATTGGAAGTGTTTTGATTGCTTTGAAAATTATGAATGATATTTGAATGCTCAACGAAAGTTGAATGCTAGACTTAGGTCCGATGATTATGAGATTCTGACTGTGCATCATATGTGACTGTTATACATGGCATATTATGTATTTGATGTGTTTCATAAAATGAATGCTCAGATAAAGGCATTGTGATCAGAGTAGCTAGTTTGATAGGGTTGTAAGCTCAGTATTCTGCATTTAGAGCTTTGCTCCGTGAATTATGTTCTAACTGAGCCTAATGGTCTAGTATCTATATCTGTATGTGAAAGGCACTCGGTCACAACACTAATAATGAATTTGGATTTTCATATGCATCTGTATTTGTATATATCTGTTCTGATTCGCAATGATTACATGATGTGCCATGATAATGTGAATATTTGGATTATACATGTTTTGAATGAATATTTTTGAAATATGTAATTTTTGTGTATATATCTTGGGTGAAATCATCAATGATGGTTCACTCATTGGGTTCGCAAAACTCAAAAAAAATTTCAACGTGACTTTTTAGGTATGAGACAGGAGACCTAGTTTTTTAGATTGGATTAAAGGAACATTTTAGACTAAGTTATGTCTCAGAGGTCTGTCAGTTGACATCAGAAGAGTTGTAATTTTGTATTTTGTAGTTTCTTGTCTAGAACTTGCATAAGGATTGTAAAATACAGTGCAAGCTTTTGTCAATGAATGTAAGGAATTGTTTTAAAATTTGGCGATTTTAATTATGTTAGATGATGCCATGTGTAAGTTGGATATATGTTAGCTCTAACATACCATTATCATAGGATATGTACTTGAATGTCCTTTGCATGTTCAGATATATACTTTATGGTAGTGGGATGTTGCAATACCTCTCCCCCTAAGACACGTTTTCTTGAGTGTGGGAAGAGCAAAACCGTGAGGGTCTTGGCCCGAAGGGCAACCCAAAGCTGTCAATATCTATGGGCGGGTGGTCTGGGCTGTTACATTAATAATGTTGATGGTCCCTATAGGAGATGTAAAGTTACAATGCCATATTCCTAAGTGATTAAAACAAAGTGATCGTTATCTTATTTTTTATGTCCAATACATCACATCCCTAAGTAGACAAATATCATTTTATCTTTTTAATTAGGATAAGCAAGCAACTTGTTCAATAATTATAATGACTTATGTTAGGCAAGATACTTGGTACACCAATAACTATTATAATTCATAACTTAGTTGATC
This sequence comes from Erythroxylum savannarum, assembly GCA_025629945.1. Taxonomy (NCBI): domain Eukaryota; kingdom Viridiplantae; phylum Streptophyta; class Magnoliopsida; order Malpighiales; family Erythroxylaceae; genus Erythroxylum; species Erythroxylum savannarum. The sequence goes on along the minus strand of JAOTAW010000202.1, from coordinate 2,709,628 downwards.
TCACATAGAGGAATCAAAAGTGATTTTTTTAAGTCAAGTTAATGCATATGCAAACTATAAAAAGATTCAAGAACTAGTTTTGTTAAAAGATAAGCAATTCATATATAAGGCATGCCAGTTTGATTAAAATTACATGCAATTGATATTTTCCATAATTAAGAACAAGTTAGGTTATTCCACGAATGCAATAACTCACTTAAATCCCTCATGTCAAAAGATAATGCCAAATTTTTTTTACTTTTATAAAAGATTAATGAAATTCACAAAATTTCCCAAATTCAACAAAAAGCTTTTTAAAGAAATATGAAATGATAAGATTAAATGAAACATGTTGTAAAACCTCATATATGTAATATGCAAAGTTTTCAAGAATTTATGAAATCCTAAATTTTTATGATACATTAAGCATTATAAATTTCATGATATCATTGACAAATTGGGTATTATAAACATCTATACTTTAACTTTAGAGAGAATGTTGATATGAGTCGTCCAATAAGTGATTTGGAATTATAATTTGTTTGTACTTATAGGAATTGATTTCAAAATTATAAGATCAGAGTTATTATTCAACTAATCTGATTTTATAATATGATTTTTTATTTTTAGATGTAATTGTGTATAGAAATTTACTGTATATATTGAAAAATTATCATTGAACAATTTATGTTAGATGAAAAATCTCACACTCTTTATGGGTTCGATCCTTTCTCACCACTACTACAAATTTTGTTATGCATAGTTAGGTATTATTTTCTAATGTTTTTAGTATGCAACCAAAATTTTGGCACTATTTTCGGTGAGTGAAATGATTTAACTTTATGTTTGATATTAATTTTTATTTTATATATTTTATTTTATAATTAGTTTTTATATTTGTTTCCTAAAATTTTTATGTTTGTTAGTGTTTTTGTATAATAGTGACTAGATCTCCTCAACGGGATCTTGTATAAATTGATCTTTAGATCGAAAGGAAACTACAAAGTTTGCTAAGGGAAAATAGAAAAACTCTAGGAATAAAGCAAGTAATCAATTTGCAGGAAGCCATGGCTAATCTGAGAACTTTAACAGAATTGGCTGCCCCAAACTTAACTCAAAGAACTTTATGTATTACTTTCCCAAATTTTGTGAAGCATATTACTTCAAAGGTTAATTCTAGTTTGATACATGATATGTGCTTAATTGATTATACATTTATTCCATAACACTTAGTGATTAATGTTATAAAATGCTTAAGAGATTTACTTTAGTTCATATTTGGTTTTAGGTACAATTTAGATGCGAAAGAGCTAAAGTGAGTCAAAAGCACAATATTTGAGTCGTCTTCTTGAGATTCACCCTCCCTTGTCTTCATGGACTAAGAAGGAGAAGGATTAGAGCAAGAGGGATAAGAAAATGCAAAAACTTGAAGTATATATGGTGCATAGCAGCTCACAACCATGCATGAAATTGTCATAGCCATGAGAGACAAATGTGTCATGAGCCTAAGACTCATCTCTTGCCCGTGACACTCCTTATCATGCCCATGCAATGGAGACTCACGGCTGTGAAACTCATCTAGGGCATTCATGGCTGTGAGCAACATAGTCACGCCCGTGACTATACACTTGGCACCTAAGCCCTAGTTTTTAATATAAATAGACATGTACCACGACAAAAACTTATGAAAGATAAAGCATTTTAGAGTCATGAGGTCTCGATTTTGAAGAAGAGAAAGGACAAACCTCCATTCCCTTGGAGACTCATGGAGGGTAAAGCTTCTCGACACAGGTTCAGAGGTGATATCAATACTAAGGAACTCAGTTAAGCATTCTCTCCACTATGTTTGTTGTTCTTTCTCTCTTAGAATTGATTATGTTATCTTATGTTTATTTAATTGGGTATTATGTAAGAATGATTGAATGCTCTATTTAATTGTTTTATGTATGATCCTATTGCTAGAATCAAATACAATAAGTAATTGTTGTGTTTTTGATTCATTATGGCAACTAATGATTTTTAATCATTAAGGATAACATAGCCTAGGCTAAATGACCCAATCTTATATGGTTGTTTCCTTGGTTAATCTATTTTCCTAACTCATAATGCGGCTGTCCAATTAAATTTAGAGAGCTTGTTCTAGGTTGTTCAGTAGCTAGGTTTAATTAATGAGCTCTTTTTAATTAAACACGGCCTAAGGAAAAACCAGGGTTAATAGAGCTTATTGTTAACCTACAATTAATAGTTGCTAAGGGAGGTATGAGAATAACGTAAAGTATGTTTAATTGTTTGTGGGATGAGATTGAACCGATGACTAAGTCCCTAACGCATCCATCACATTTAATCAATTTTTAATGTTTTCTTTAATTTTTTTTTGTTTTGTTTTATTTTCTTATTTAAAAACCAACAAACCCCCCATAACCTAAACACCGAATGATTTCATTTTAAAAGCTTTACACACACTCTCTGTGGGATCGACCTGAACTCATCATTACTATAGTTGTAGGTCTAGTTATTTTGAGTTGTGTTACAACGCGCTATATTGATAAGCATCTTAATGTTCTTGATGTGGTTTTTCTTCGTATGAAGCTGACAGCACGTGTCGACTGCACTGCAAAAATTTACCTGACTCTACACACTAAAATGTGTAGTTATGGTGAGTCGAGATCGAAACCACAAGGAATATTTGGTCAATTTCTGTAACAAAATTAATCGATGCAAGGAAAATATAAGGGGGTTTTTGGATTTTAAGCAATTTAGAAATTAAAGAAAAAGTAAACCATCAAAAACAAATTAAAACAAGCAATCAAAAATGAGAAAAGGGTCGAATATAAGTAAGGTTCAGTTTTAGGGTCAATCTCGGCCTAAACATGATCAAGCATATTCCATCATACTAACTTCTTTACAACTCTCTTCGGACTATTGATCTGAGACTAATAGAATGCTCTACTAATCCCGATTTTCCCTTAGGTCGTGTTTAATCAAGATACGATCATTAATTAAACGTAACTAATGAATAACCTAGGATACGATCTGTAGATTCCGCATTACGAATTAGAAAATGAACGATATTGGCAGTAACCTCACATGTTCAGGTTATCTAACCTAAATTATGTGGTTCATAAAGATTAACAATCATTAGATGCTACTCACAAACATTAAAAGTAACAATTACAGATTACATTCAATGTTTTAGCAATAGGTTCGAAATAAAACAATCAAAATAACGTATTAAGATCATTCATTTCACCCAATCAAATCAACACCAACAACACAACAATTGGAAAAGAAATGACAACCTTAAAATGATAAAAATAGCTTAACCGTGACTTAGCATCGATATTCTTATTGAACCGGCGTCGAAAAACTAGCCTTTTATCTCAATTTTTATGCTCCAATCATGAGTCATCTTCTCCATATGCTTTGGTGGTGAAAAGAACGAATAAGAATCTTTAAAGCCTCCACCTTTGTTATCTTTCATGCTAGTGCTCTCCTATTCATTGATTTGAAAATAAAGATGGTGGTTTAAGGCACTATTCATTCCTCACTCCCTCTCTCGCAAGCTTTCTTCTATTGCTACCTCCATTGTTCATGATGCGACCAATTAAGATCGATGGACCACATTCCTGTTCATGTTAAAAACCCTCACTTCAAACGCAAACAGTAGCCTCAAAACGCAGACATTGTTTGCGTTACGTAAAAAGCAATTACTTTTACATTATAAGCAGACGCATTGTCTGAGTTGAACGCAGATGCTGTCTACATCTCACTTAGATGACCTGTGTTTTATCTTAGTTCTTACACTACCGTTTTACTTTTGACTTCCTCACTAGCGGCTGGCATTTCATGCTTAACTTGTTATCCCTTTTTTTCTACCTGTCGCTCCATTAATTAGACGTGTATAGGACATGCAATTTCCATACTAAGCTTCTCTTTTTTTTCTTCTTTCTCGTGAGAAATTGGGATTTTTTCTTGTCTTCTTCTTGCTCTAATTTTCTTTGTCTCGTTCCATGAAGACAATTGAGTATTGATCTTCAGAAAATGGCCCATATATTGTGCTTTCAACTTACTTTAACTTCTTTGCTTCCAAATTGTGCCTAAAGTTACAAATGAGTAAAAGTGAGTATCTTAAGCATTTCTAAGACATTAATCATTAAACGTAGCATATCAAATGAATCAAAATTTAAACACATATCAAGTTCCCCCACACTTAGCCTTTGACTGTCCTCAGGCAAATCGTCAAAATCAAAATCACAGACCAAAACTTTCACTCATTTTCCACATTTCTTAAGAATAGATAACCATAAGTAAAGGTGAATGATTTTCAAAACCTAAGCAAAAACTCAACATTCAAAGCTTCTACTTGTGATCAATCAATATTCAGTATCCTTAAAAATTGAGTAATCTAGAGGTAGACTTGGATAGAAGGTGTTTAAACAAGATATTTCCATGGGTGCACTCAAATACCATTCATGATCACAACAGTTTATAACTTTGCATATCATTTCATTTTTCTACCACTAAAAGTCACATGCATAATCATAAATCAAAGGACTTTTCAAGGTTGTAATATGGGTAAAGGTAAGGTGAGATGTGTTTGGGTCAAGTAGCATGAAAGCTATCAAAGCTAGTGAAACAAAAGTAACACTCAATCAAAAACTGGGTACCGTCAGCTATGACGAATGCAACATTTATATTTCATAACCCTATTCAACTCTCACACACCAACCACATGAAGCATATACCAATCCTAAGGAATCACTCATACAATTTATGCCAACAATACATTGAAATCACAAAAGTGAACCTTCCAAACCAATATCTACCTCATATCCAACATACTCAAATAACACATTCATTACAACTCTAAAAAGATGCATTAACCATAAACAGTTTTTCAACACATATGCAATTCCTTCTTGATACATTTATTTAAACAAAAATTCTCTTTTTTAAATTCTTGTTCTTACTTTCTTTCTTTTTTATTTTCTTTTCTTATGCTTTTCTCTTTTCTCTTTTCTTTCGTTCTTTTCCTTTCCTTTTTTTCTAACATTAAAAGAAACTACATTAACATGGGAATTTTAATAATAAGACATAATAAAGCATCCCAACATTAACTAACCGACACATATGTACACCCCCACACTTACACTTTTGTACATCCACAAACTCACCAATCACTAGCTTTATAGCTTGAGGTAGGACATTTGGTTAAGTATAAAGCATGTAATATGGTTGATACAAAAAGAAAGGTATAAAGCTCAAAGGGGTTTATCAAGGGAAAAATCATGTCAATAGGATAGGTTATTTGGCTAATGTAGTTTATGAAAAACAAAGAAT
>JAOTAW010000202.1:2587993-2599474 GCA_025629945.1 Erythroxylum savannarum | reverse complement strand
ATTCATTAGTTTATGTTTTATTTTAGATATTTTAAATTAGAGGTTCTTATTTTGACTCTTTAGAAAATAATAGAATGTAACATAAAACTTATCTTTTCGTCATATTCTATTCTATTATAAAACTCACGATCATTTGAAAGTGTTATACATTCCATTATATTAATCCTATAATCCTATCCTGTCGACTAAACAAGACCTTAGGGAGGTTAAATAATACATGGAAACAGGACATGACACAAGCATTCATGCACAGAGACATAGACAATCGCTTCCCACCTCCTTGGACCTTATATAGTAATGTCTTATAGAAGGCCAAACCTTAATTTGCATGTAGTGGAATAATTTATTATTATCCCCCAGTACCCTCGTCATCAATCTGGATTACTATCAACCACTCTCTGTCTCTCTGTCTCTATCTCTCTACTCTTTTCTTTCGAATAAAGATTCAATCTTTGTCTATGGTGACACTTCTTCGCCTATAAGGATTCGATCTTTATTCAAAACCAGACTGAATAAAACCCTGAATCTGATCGATTCCAACGTAATCTCATGCCTTTCCCTCAAATAATTCCAAACCCCTCAAATTTCTCACCTCCCTCCACGCCATAAAAGCTTACCCACTCCTGACGGGAAAGAGGAACAGAGAGGGAAATGCCAACCGTGGCTGTGAAGCTATACAGTGTGTTCTTCAAGTTCCTCTTGAAGCACCGATTGCAGAATCGGATCCAAACCCCACTTGATTCGGATCCATTTGGCGTCACGTCCCGGCCGGAGGAATCCGTTGCCGCCGTGAACCCTTCATTCTCTGATGGGGTCGCTACTAAGGACATCCACATCGACCCCTTAACCTCCCTTTCTGTACGGATCTTCATCCCCGAGTCCGCTCTCAAACCCCCAGAACCTGATTCCAAACCCCCCCTAGCGAAATCCAAATCAAGATCTAAGCTTTCGCGATCCGATCTTACATGCCAGAATGACGCCATACCCGTGCATCACCATCCCCGCCGCAACAGCGTGGGCCCCCCTACTCCAGTCGACGTGGCGTCGAAGGAAGAATCGAGAAGAAGCTATGGTTGCAGCAATGATATAGACGCGTTGAATTTGAGATCGGAGAGATTTAATGGAGTGTACCGAGGGTACGCTCCGCCAGCGAGGGATAAATCCAGGAAATTGCCGGTGATTTTGCAGTTTCACGGCGGAGGGTGGGTGAGCGGGAGCAATGACTCGGTGGCGAATGATTTGTTTTGCCGGAGGATTGCGAAGTTGTGCGATGTGATCGTGTTGGCGGTGGGGTATAGGTTGGCGCCAGAGAATCGATATCCGGCGGCATTTGACGACGGGTTAAAGGTGTTGCACTGGTTGGGAAAGCAAGCGAATTTGGCAGAGTGTAGCAAATCTTTGGGGGGTGGAACGGAGTATAGGAAGGGCGATGTTCATAGGCATATTGTTGATACTTTTGGAGCCTCTATGGTTGAGCCTTGGTTGGCTGCTCATGGAGATCCCTCCAGGTATATATATATGTATATATATTTGGTCCCACTGCTTATTTCATATGTTTTGATTGGAGAAGAGAGGTGTTCAGTAGTATGAATTTGATCTGAAAATGGTATCATTGTATACTTGTCTGGAATTTGGAGTTTGGAAGTTGTAATCTGCATTGTTTGTGTTGTTTATTGTTTGAATGATTAAATGAGCTGAGATTGGAAAAGGGTTTTGGGAAAGGAGGGGGTTTTTATCTTTTCACTACACTATAGAAGATGTTGGATAAACAATGATGGGTATGTAATTTATCTGGTTTAAGGAGGTGGCTTCAAATGGGATATGTGATTTCCATCTTTTGATAGCTAGGTGGAAATTGGTATCATCTCTCAAAATGATAATGAGAGCTAATGGTACCAATGAAATTCTAAGGTGCCGCATGTACACTTTTTGTAAGACAGTTCCTTTGCTGAGGGCACATGTTAGATGGGGCAGATGGGGGTGGTATTGCTTTTGCTTCTTGTTTATGTAGTAACTGATTGTTATGATGCCTAATGTCTTGAGTTATTTACTTGAATTTTTTTATGTGACTTATATTTTAGTCTTCTCTAAAACTTGAATTGGAGGACAAATTAATCTGTTGAGGTGCCAACCTCAGTGTTCATTGATGGCAGGATTGCTATATGGTGGAGATTATAAACTTTATCTTTATCATTATCCCATAAATGTCTCATTTAGCTGATGAGCAATACTATTAGAAATTGTAACTTAGTCTCTAAATTAGCTTTTGTGCATGCATGCACAAGAAGAGGAAAGCTGAATTAAAAGAAATCCTTTGTATTGATCTTCTCCTCTGTGCTGTAGACACATTTAATGAACTAAATTTTACACTATACTTTTATCTTTTTTCTTCTATAATGAATTAAGCTGTGCCTGGATCTAAGGTGTGTGCAAAGAGTTGGATTTGGCTGAAAGGTCTGCGGTTGTGGAGCGTCCAAGAATGTAATACAATAGCTCTCCCTGTATTGCTTTATTTTAAAATGAATTATAATCAGGTCCATTACATAGATTTTACATTGAGATATTGAAGGAAAAAGAGAGAGAGATCAAGGATTTTCAGGAAACTTAGGAATGTGGTTGTGTGTTTTTGTCTGTGTAATAAATGTTCTGTTAAATTTTTTTCTTGAAAATGCTCTACGGTGGTATAGAAGCATGGTTCATGTTAGTATCGACTCCTTAAATATCATAACCTATCAGTGTTGTTAATTGCACTATATGACATGTATTGATAATATCACCACAAATTAACCTTAAGGTTGATCATGTGATGTGTATATTGATCTTTAACTTATGACCTTATTGAACAGGTGTGTTCTTCTTGGGGTGAGTTGTGGTGCAAATATTGCTGATTATGTGGCTCGAAAATCTGTGGAAACAGGCAAGCTTCTGGAACCTGTGAAGGTTGTGGCACAGGTTTTGATGTACCCATTCTTTATTGGGAGCGTTCCTACACACTCTGAGATAAAATTAGCAAACTCCTATTTCTACGACAAGGCAATGTGTCTACTTGCATGGAAACTATTTTTGCCAGAGGAGGAGTTCAGCCTTGACCACCCAGCTGCCAATCCCCTTGTACCTGAGAGGGGACCTCCTCTGAAGCTTATGCCTCCAACACTGACAGTGGTAGCAGAACATGATTGGATGAGAGACCGAGCCATTGCTTACTCCGAAGAGTTGAGAAAGGTGAACGTCGATGCACCTGTTCTGGAGTACAAGGATGCTGTCCATGAATTTGCTACCCTTGACATGCTCTTGAAAACACCTCAAGCGCAGGCCTGTGCCGAAGATATTGCTATCTGGGTTAAGAAGTTCATCTCACTTCGAGGACACGAGTTTTCTTATTGAGTTCTAGGAGATGAAAAATATTGCTATCTGGGTTAAGAAGTACATATCACTTCGAGGAAACTTCTTATTGAGGTCTAGGAGATAAACCAGTCAAGGTTTGCAGCCAGAAGATGCCATTGGTTATTTTCTGTTACACAACGGGCAAGAGAAGAATTGAGCTATGCCGCCACTCAGGTTTGTGTGAATTATGGGGTTGTTTTCTACAAATATCGGGTTGGCTGTTTCTTACTGGATGAGAAATCTAGATCTTCTTCACTTCCTGTCATATACACCTTGTCCTGTTTTGTTTATTTTTGTAAGATATACAACTTCTATGAGAGTAGGATTAGTACTTTGTGAGTTGTGATTACCCTTTATTCGAGTAATATGCCACATTGGGCAGTTTCTCGATTAATTTTTTCTTGTCTGTAGATGTGTATTATGCTCTACTGAAAACATCGTATCAATGATGATTTACTCTCTTCCTATTTCCATCTCCATCGTTATATGCTTTATACCAAGTCAATATATATATGTATATATATGTGTGTGTGTGTTTGTGACAGAGATACTATCGATCTTAATAAGCAACTACAGTGAAGCCTCTCCTTTTTCCTTATTACTTACACCTATACATCATGTGTGGATACATAGTACTTGTATGTGTGATATGTGAAGAGGCAAAACAATCTCTACGAAAGAAGAAGGTTAAGGCAAAAGGTAGTGATGTGGAATACCGATAACCAGTACAGTCATGAGCAGTGCTAGTAACACCACTCTGTTGATATCCCTTCCGTTGACCACTGCAGTTGAGTTATTGTTTGAAGTAGACTGTGAATGGGGAGGAGATGGCAAATGGGAAGCAGAAGGAGAAGGTGTTGGTGAATGGTGAGGAGCAAGTGCTGGCTCGGGTGGAAAAACTTGGGACATACCAATCGTCACCACCATTGCAAAAACCCAAAAGTGTGCCAGTTGAACCAAAAAGCTTCTGCTTGCCATGTCTAAAGATTTTTGAAGAATATGAGCAGTAAAGAAATGGGTATGCTTCTAAATCTCTGAAACTTGATGGGATTTTATGGGTGGTGAGCTCAGGCTCAATCCTGGGTAGTTTCATGGTGTCTCATTATATTATCTTCGTTTAGTTATTGTTTTTGTACCGTGAAAGAAAAGAGGTCATCAATCTCATCGTGTACAAAGATCAGAATCAGAAATTTATATCAAGGAATTTAGGAACTCAGTATGGCAGATGCTACTACCAAAACCAAAAAAGAAAAGAAACAAAATTTTCAATAGATTGACTAGGTTTTTATTGTATATTTATAAAAATAGTGACAAGAGAGATATAATCAGCAGCTTCTGATCAAAGAGATCATATGTAACCTGTTCATAGGATTCTAATATCTGAAGTTGACAAACTGTCTGACATTCATGGTTAGGTGAAGTTGACATAAGATTAGGCATCTTCTTAAATGTAAACTACCTTACATTTCACCTGGAAAGCAGTAGTGTTGGCATGACCTTAATTACTTGCAACAGTCTCGTAGGTGCTATTGTTTAAAGTAAGAACCTGTGCCTGTTAAATTTGTCTGTCACTATCTTTCACCCGTAGTATGATAACTAGGTAGAGGCATGCTTTTCTTGCAGTAGTTGCTCAAATGGCACTGGTTAATAGAATAGTTCTAGTCAAAGAAGAGAGTTTAGCTCTATTGTTTAAGAGGACAAAACGATACTCGTGTGCAAATCTAGGATTCCAACAATATCAGCACCATAAAACCGTATGGATGCAGTGCTATGCAGATTTTGCAGCAATGGTGAATTCAAATAAAGATTTCAGGATTCCACTAGTCAAATAAGTATCTGATAGCATCGGTGAGTGCCAAGTGAGGGGAAGGAGCTAGTCCAACTAAATGGCTTTGTGTAGTTGAACTTAAATTAGCTAGCACATGCTGTTCAGGTAATTTCAGAAAAGTTGATTCTACCAAACAATCAGGAATCTGATAACATCCATTGGCCAAACTTTTTCTATTTCTAGTAACTTAAGATCATAACCAGTGTCATATGCTTTCAATTGATTTCTAGCAACTTTGTCTATATTTGCAGAAAATATATTGCTGATTCGCACTTAGTTTCAATGAAACCTCTGGTTTTAGTCGCATTAACACCTTGTCAGCTTAGCTTATGGATATTATCAGATTCCTGATTGTTTGGTAGAATCCACTTTTCTGAAATTACCAAGTAACTTAAAGATCATAACCAGAGTCATATGCTTTCAATTGATTTCTAGCAACTTTGCCTATATTTGCAGAAAATATATTGCTGATTCGCACTTAGTTTCAATGAAACCTCTGGTTTTAGTCGCATTAACACACCTTATCAGCTTATTAACCTACATAAAAAGCGACTTCAGAAATGTAGCACAGGTATTTGTACATAATTGGTTTGTTAGCAAGAGATAACAACATAGGACTAGCAACCAGAACAAACAAAGGCCTACAAAGTTATTGTTCTCCCCTAGGAATTCTACTCCCTCTTTAAATATAATCGGAACCAAAAGAAAGTCGACAAGCAAATATTGATTAAAGATTTTGGTGTATCACTGCCCCCTCAGACGAAAGTTCATGGCCCTAGATGCCATGGCTCTCAAGTTTGCTCTAGCCAAGGAAACTGAGGTACTTGAAGATTGCTCGTGGTTTCTCCCAAAAGTCTCCATGAATTCTTCTCTCTGCAGCCTTAGAGCTAAAGCAGCATCCCGATCTTGGCTGATTGTCCCCCTTCTTCTTCTTCCACTTCCATCTCTGCTTATAAGCCGTGAAAGATCTTCCAATTGACTTTGAGTTACTGCAGAATGCTCATTTTGGCTGAATGCCCCTCTTCTCCTCGTACTTGCATCCCTAGTTGACACTCCAGAGGATCGAAAACTTCGGCTTCTCATATCAGAAGGGTAACTTTTTTCTGAACTTTGGCATTCAGTTTCCCGACTATTCAAGGCCCCGGCTGCTTTTCTTGCAGCAACTTCTTCTGGGAATAGAAGCTGTATTGTATTCCAAAGAACAGTGTTCACAGTGCAAGACCTTCCATTGCTGCAAATTCACCAAATACTACATTCAATTCTAATTTATGTAAAATATATGAAACTCAAATTAAATCCTTCAATACCAGGCCAACTAACCAACGTAAAGCTAGTTGAATTGACCTTATTAGCTGTCTGCACTTTGGGCACCTCTTGCCACATTTGTCAGCAGCAGATCGCAGACATTTCTTACAGAAGCTGCAACAGAAAACCAAAGGAATCATTCAGGAGTCAAAAGAAATATGATTCCTATTCTTAATGAACACATCATAAAGTTTTGGAACACACCTGTGTCCACAAGAAGTGGTACTAGGTTCAAAGCAAATATCTAAACAAATCTGCCAACAACCAAAAGAAAGTTAAACCACCTGGCCTCAATAAATTAAACCTCAGAATGGAGAGAAGTTTAAGAGATCAAAAGGTTCTTACTGCACAAGAAAGCTCTTCTCTGAGTTTGTCCATGCAAGGAAGAACAGTTTTGGAGCGTGAAACATCTGGATTCTGTTTACTTGAATCTTCTTCTCGTGTTTTATTTTCTACTATCTCTATAAAGTTTGGTTCTTTGTTCTGCTTCTCATCCTCTGGCCATCAAAGGTATACAAAATTAAATAAAATTTTCACCGAGATGTAACTCTTGAACTGAAGCAACAAAAACCCATTTCTAAAAGGTTGAAAGACAGAATCAACACCGTGTTTTACAGGTTCTTCTTCATCAAGGTTAAGAACAGGAACAGGAACTGAAGTCTGTGTCTTTTTATCCGCCCGGCGCTTCCTGATGGTTAGAGAATAGTGTAAAACAGAATACTCAAAAAGACACCAATCAACTAAGTAATCAGGCTCCATTGATTATTTGATAGTAATAAACTTTCCCAAGAAAGTAAAAAGACTCAAAACTTGTAGTCTTATAACCAAGTTTCTCAATCGATCCTTTTCATCATTTCCCAAGAATCCCTAAAAGAAAAGGCAAGAGAACTGACTTATTTAAACTGGTGCATTCACTTTACCTTCTTGAATTGTTGGAAGGTGGGGTCTTGAGGATCAAAACAGAGCGTTTCTTGAGATTAAAATCCCGATCTGGCGTATCTTCAACAATGAGGCTCGCGATGACGATGGACTCTTCGTCCCAACCAGCCATAGCAGCCACTGACTTGAAACGAGGACTGAACAAAATCTCCATACTCTGACCCGTTCCTACTGTGGTCGATTGCTTTAAGCCTTGTGGAGTCCGCTTCAATTCCTCGTCCAACATGCTGGACTTCTGGGTACTGTTTGGGAGAGAAGAAACAGAGAGAAAATGACTCTGTTCTTTAGAGGAGAGTTTGGGGACTATGTTTCATTTACCTTCTAACGGTCGAGTTATTTTTGAATTTGTTTATTCTCTGAACGGCTATATTTTGTAGGGTTATGCAGGAAAGGTGTATACACTCGTACCAAGAGTTTTGGTGCCTTACAATCCATCACTATTGATTAGCAATATTAAATTTATCAACAAAAATAACAACAACAACAATAATGAACTTCAGACTTTAATGAGAGTTCGGTTGAAATGTGATGTCTAAAAAAATTTAATAATACGTAATCTTACCCTTACGTCTTACTTAATAGAGAGGTTGTTTCCGTTAATATTAAATTTATGTAATAGTTTTAATGGTTTATCAAAATGTGTAATTTGTAAATTATGGTATATATGTAATAACAAGAAGTTTTATTAACATATGAAAAAGGAAAATGAATAGGTATTAAGAATTCTATATTAACTTAAATTATATTACCTTCGTTCCAAATCTATAAAAGTATAGACAATTATAATAGAGATAATAATTTTGACTTAACCTCACCTAAATTAAATATATCAAATATGAGTTATCGAATTTTAGATAAGATTTAGATTTAAAAGAGTTAACAATTTGAATTAATCTAAATTAGTTCCAATAGAATAATATCATTTCAATCTTTTATTCAATTGAATTTTGAACTAATTAGATTATAAAAAAATAGCCTTAACCCCATCCCACGTAACTTCTTGTTTCACTGCAACAACAACAATCTAGTAAAAATTTTATTGATATATCAGATTTGAAATACACAGTCTTATCCTTAACTAATAAAGAAATTATATATTCGAATAACTTCTGGTCACCCTAGTTTACAATAATATAGAACCAAAGTCAATACAAGAGATGATAACCTACAAAAGGAGATTGTTGCATTCAATAATTCCAAAACTTTTGTTACAATCCTTTCTTTGAGGTATTAAGCTTATACATATTTTATCTACAAAATGAATATAAGTTTCTTTACACAATACATAATTGGTTCAAAACATTAAGAAAAGTTAGAAAATGAAAAGCTAAAAAAGTTTCCATCTTGCTTTAAACTCTCCATTTCTCTTGGACCAAAATTTTCCCCAGTTTCTTGTTCCCTTCCTGCCATGGGAAGATATTAGTTACTGGGTCCTTAAAGTTCAGGACAACTCTATCCCTAAGCCCAGTGTCTTGGACCTCACAGAACCGGCTGGACCAATCAGGTGGCTCAACAGGCTTTGTTCCTAGCCCAGGGGCTCGGTCCTTGGACCCGACATTTTGATCATTCTGCCAATCAGCCACATACGTAGCCACCCTCCTGTAGAACTTCTCTTTGAACACCTCCCACACTTGGTACTTGTAGTGATTGATAACCAGCATCCCCCTATCAGCATTCACATAATTAAAACCTTCCCTCAAGTGGAAATGGTGCACCACATTGATCAATGTGGAATTCAATGCCTCGGGCCTTACTATACTCTTGTGCCTCTCCGGCGCTAACAACCGGCATGTATACCCGACCGTAACGCCTTCCGCTGGAATGTGGTTTAGGCCTGACGGCCCAAAACTATGGCATGTTACACGTATTTCGCCAATTTCCTTGGGCTGCGAGTGATTGCTAATCACTTCGTGTAAGGATGAACCTAATGGCAAGTGAAAAAACTCGTCTACGTCTATGAATCCAACCCAGTTGCACGAGGACCGGGCCGTTAAGGCACAATGTGCAAAGCCCGACTCTTGGGTCTTGATCCAAGGCCACACACGCTTGGAAATGTTGAAATTGGCATCAGCTAATGAGTCTATGACCGTGTCAATATCATCATCACTATTGTTATCGTAAATGAACCATCGTTGCACCCCAATTTGGGCATGGTACATGACCCATTCCTTCAAGAACCTAGCTTGATTCCGTACCATAGTACACGCACACATATCGTATCGCTTTCGGGGCACCTCCGGGCCGGGGCTAAGTGAGAAACCGACGCCCAAACGAGCTATTGAACGCAATGTTCCACTACCCTTCGCCCTAACTGAGACCTTGATCCCATCATTCCGAAGGGCATTCAATACGCTCAAAGGAGTTTCACACCGCACGATCTCTTGAGCGATAGATATGACACTTGATCGTAACAAGAACTTGGGTTTCCTAAAATCCCAGCCGTACACGCACTCGAATCTTGAAGGCTCGTAAACCTTATCCGGCCGTAGATTAAGCCCCTTCACAAAGGCAACCGTAGTGTTATCACGGTCGATCGTGGCTTCGTAAACTAGTGAGTCCCACTTGTGTGTGGGTCCAGGATGGAGGAGGAGGGCCCCAGACTCCAAAATCAGAGAAACCGAGAAGCCACGTGGATTGAGAGGGCACCGTACGATCTGATCACGTACTCCCTGGTCGTTGATGTGATCAGGCGGCTGAACGAAGGCCGACTGAGAAGCGTTGGGCGACAAGTAAAGACAGTGGAGGTCCGCTTTGGTAAATAACGGAGATGACGGAGGGTATGAGAGGAAAATGAGAACCTGGTCAGGGAGGATAACAATATCACGAATGGACACAGCTGGAGAGTCGCCGGAGATCGCCTGCATCGCCGGATTCCGCCATCCGGAGACGATTTCAGGACGAAACTTTTCTGCAAAAAAAAAAAGTCATCAAAACAAGTTATCCAATACTCTATTAAATTCAAAAGAAAGAAAGGAAAAAAAAAGTGGGGACGTACGGTACGTACCTCTTCGAAACAAGATGCCAAAAGTGGAGAAAGAGATGCCAGTGAAGAGAACGCAAGAGACGACGACGAATAAGGTGCACCAGAAGAACCTACTCCACGAAACGACGTCCCGTTTCCTCCGATCCTTCATGATACTAATAAGCAATATTTCAAGTTCTGCAGTTGTTGTGTTGTTGTAAAACCCAACAACAACAACAAACAACCCAATCCAGTACTACTGCTGCTTTCTAATACTCGTTCTTCATCTTCTTCTTCTTGTTCTTTCTTGGTATATACATAAAAAAGGAAAGAAAATGATGGAAAGGAAGGGAAAGGAAAGGAAAGCGTTGTTGTGGGTGTGGGTGATGGTGTTTGGTGTTATCTTTCTTTCAACTCAGTGCTTGAAACCTCCTGAGAAAGCTTTAGGTTTGAAAATGAGAGAAAGAGAGAGAATCGGAGTTGATGGGATGAAAAGAAAAAGAGAAAGAGCCGCCTGACATATCTCTCTTTTCTCCTATTTCTCCTGTGTGCCTATTTCCACCGTTCATGTCGGTTTTCTTGCGGTCCTTACTGCTATCTCCCCCGTTTTTCCTTTTATTCAAATTAATAATAAATAATTTAGTTAATATTTATAATTTCATTGGACCTTTATTTTTTATTAATCTGATATATTATTTTTAAAGTTAAAAATAAGATACTTTTATATTATTTTAAACTTTTATATAGTTTTTTAAAATTTGAAATTATAAAGAATTTTTATACCTTTAAAATTTTTACAATTTTTTTTGTAAATAATTACAAACATAATCTTACTTTTTATTCTTTTTTTTTTCATTTTTACTCTTTAACCTATATTATACTTTTATTATCACATTTGCACGTGAGTCTATCAAAAACATTCTCTCTATTATATAAGAATAAGATTGCGTACTATTAGACCTTCTCAAATCTCGCTTCACTGCGAAATTTTGAGCTGAGTGTGATGATGAAATGTCATACGAAAGAAAAATTTGCGTATATTATAACTCTTCTCATATTTTCA
>JAOTAW010000202.1:2492394-2520624 GCA_025629945.1 Erythroxylum savannarum | reverse complement strand
TCTTTTAGTTAGTAGCATGTGATTTATTTTGGGAAAGGGAAAAGTGGAGAACATGAATATAGAAACTAGAAAGAAAGCCATAGAACATGTAACTTTGGAGAAAGACAGACTGATAATAATACAAAATCCACTTACATTTAATTTCTTTTTATTCTTTATAATTGTGAAGAGTATATTATTATAAAAATAAAATAAAATAAAATAGGGAATATATTAACAATAGGTCTTAGACAAATGTTCTTTCTTTCTTTGTCTAGAGTCGGGCTTAATAGTGGAGTAAGTTATTCCTTTTTAAATTTATTTTTTCTAATTTTTGTGATTTATGTTCGCTCTTTATGACACAGAATGTCTATTTATATAAATTTTTTATTTCCAAAAATTTTCTATTTTTATAAAATTTCCTATTATCATAAATTTCTTACTTACGTTGTTCTCTTATTTTAACATGTCGTTACTTATTTTTATTTCTTATTTTTTAAAATTATAATTAATTTAATTATTTTTCGTTTCTTACTTATCCTGTATTAAGACAATAACAACACTCAATAAAAATTTTGATGACACACAAAATTTGGATCCTTCACTAAAGCAATATTAAATAAAATTGCTTAAGTAAAAGCGTAATCTTCTTCTTCTTTTATGTTACATCAAGTCTATAATATTTTAGAAAAAAATAATTGATAGTCTTAAAGTGCCTAACTACGTTACCTAATTTGTAGAATTGTGCAATCATCATCAAAGAAAGCACTAAAATTATCAAAACATTCCATGTTTACGAGAAGACAAGACCGTCAAGGCCAAAAAAGAAAAAAGAGAACCGACCACATGATCACAGGACTGAATTTGGTCACTCAATCAAGTAATCACCCAACCCCCGTCTGCCCTACCCCACTCTATATTTAGCATAAGAAATTATGCCCATATCTTACCCCATATGTCTATTATTTTCATTTGATTAGTTACATGCACTTAATTTTTTAAAAATTAAAGAACCGACTTAAACACGTCACCTTTCGGTCACAAAAAAGTAATTTTACTAATTATTCTAATTCTCTATTTGATTGAGCTTATACCAGTAGAATTTTTATCAATAATTTTTTTTCTATAGATCTTTTCTTATAAATTTTTTTCTAAGAAGTCAATCAACTGTTTGTCTGTCTTCTAAAAAAGAGCTTTTTTGAAAGAGCTTTATACAGTAGACTATTTAGCAACATAAAAATAAAAATCTATTTTAATTTTAATTTTAACTATATTTTATTTTGTAATAAAAATTATTTATACATATAAATATTATTTAAAGTAAATTAAACAATTATGCAAAGCACAATGTATTAATTATTATATAATTTTAAACCATATGAAACATAAATGAAAATATATCTAACCAAATTTTTTATATGGATTATAACATAAGTAAAACTAATATAAAAAATAAATATTAAAACATATGAAAAAATTAAATAATATTATATAAATCCCAAAATAAACGTAAAGATATATTTGTAGGTATTGTGAGAATTATGTGTAAAGATAAGGGCAAAAAGAACTAAAAAATAGCTTTATTAATTGATCTGCAAAATCTACCCAAAAAATCATTTGAGAGGTTTTTTTGAGAAGCTCCAAATTTGAGTTTATTAAAAAGTTGTATTTAAGCTGCCAAAAAAATAATATCTATTAAAGAACTGTTTTTTTATTCTACAGCCAAACACTTATTTTTCTTTAAAAAGGCTTTTGTGATAAAGAAAAGTACTTATTGACCTCTCAAAAATTCATCTAAACAGGCACTAAGATTCGCTCTTATAATTATTATAGAATAGGACATGTAAATAATTAAACGTAATTGGTTATCAACAAAAACCACGTAATTAATAGTCAATTTATGCTCGCGAAGTCAAATGTGACTGAAGTCAAATCTCACAAAGCATACGCAGGTGCAGCAGGAAACATGGGCCACAATCTATGGCGTCACATGCTGGTTCTTATAGAAATGGCGAAACATTAGCCTTTTTGAGCCTGGTTTTAAATGGTCGAAAGATGGTACCAAAACATAATGGATTACGTTGCTTGGATAACATGAGCTAGAGTGATGAAAAATTGCGTGTTTCCGGCACAAGACATATCGGTGGGTAGCTTCGTAGGCTGGACTAAACCTTTGGTAGGTTGAGTCAAAATCAATTCTGATTGAGCAGTAAAACAAAAGTCCACTAAGTTATCCGCTGGAGGTTTAATTAGAGATTATCATGGAAACTGATGTGGGGGGTTTCAGCAGCATCTCGGAAGGGGATCGCCCTTATTTGTAGAACTTTGGAATGTTTTCTCAGAACTTACGTTGGCATGGGACCTGAGATATCAACGGGTTGTTGTCGAAGTAAACTCTCTAAAGGTTATTAACATTCTCTCTGCCTCTCACATAGTACTGACTGAGGATACTTTTTTGGTGACAGAAATCTGAGAGCTTTTACACCGAGCTTAAGATGTACAACTTCAGCATGTCTTCTGCGAAGGAAATCAGTGCATCAACAATCTAGTGACTCTCGTTGTCTTATTATGTCCGAATCTCCATATCCTTTAGGAGCCTCCTTTAGGAGTCCAAATCTTCTGTCTAATATTATGGTGTCTTATTGTGTTCAATAAATCTCAACAATTTATTTATGTAGGGTCCGCATAAGGCCCGCGTGAATCCTGCAAAATAAATGGCTGAGATTTAATGAGATAGAATACGACAGAGTAAAACTGGACAGAGGATCTAATTTCCTCCTTTAGGCGTCAGGAGCTTCTCGTAGAGATGCTCAAAGAGCTTTGTTTTCCTTAGCTATGAATTAATCTTGTATTTATTCCTTTGTTAAAAAAAAAAAGCTCTCTCTCTCTCTCTCTCTCTTTTTTTACTATTCCCATTCGTTTCTTTTGTTCTCATTCTTCGTCAACATGTGCATGCTTGCTTGCCCTCCTCTATTATATATGATCAACCAACTCCCAAAACCTACCTTGTCTAGCTTCCCCATTGCTTTTGAGTTCTTTGAGAGGCGAGAGTCTACTCTAAGCAAAGGCCAAAAAGATGAACAAGTTGAGGTCAAAGAAGTTTTGTGGACGCAGCTTTAAGTTTGGTTTCAGTAGCAGAGGAAGTGACAAAGAGTCATGCAATGGAGGGGGCAATAGTATTATTAGTGAGATCAAATGGGAGCTTAGGCCTGGTGGGATGCTTGTTCAGAAAAGAGAGAGTAGTGGTGGGGAGCTGATCACTGTCAGAGTCTCAACTCTCTCTCAATGCCATGATATCTCCATTGAAGCAACTTCCACTTTTGGTAAGCTCTACCTTTTCTAATCAAACCCCAGTTTTTAGTTTCAATCTGTCATTCAGAATTGTGAAGGAGTTTTGCTTTTTACCTCCATAGATCCAAACTATATATTGAACAAGGTTCAATTTCTTTATGATTCCAGGTGAATTAAAGATGGTCCTAGCACTGGTAACCGGCTTGGAGCCAAGAGAGCAGAGGTTGTTGTTCAAAGGAAAAGAGAGAGAAGACACAGAATATCTACACATGGTCGGAGTTAGAGACAAGGACAAGGTGTTTTTGTTAGAAGATCCAGCTCTCAAGGAGAGGAAGCTGCACAGCTTGACCAGAGGCCAACCCTTTCGCACCATAAGTGTTTAATAATCTATTTTCAGTTTCTGCTAGCCACCAGAAGAATCACCAAAATATGGTCTTCACTTGCATTAGATTAGTGAGTTCAAGTGCATAATTTTGTGAAGTTATATGAATTGATGATCCTTTTTCTTTAACTCTTCTTTCAATCCAAGCGTCACACGGACACAGTTTCCCGTGATCACGAGTTAGGTTAAAAGTTTAGACGTGCTTTCACGTATTAGAGCTGGCATTTTTGCTTTAGAATGCTTGAGCATCAAGGGAGACATGTATCAGACAAAGCTTTCATTTAAAAAATGAAACATGCAAGTGGTTAGTATATAATATATGATCATGTTCTTCCAGGTGGTGCATATAAACCGAGACACAGACATGGTCCCATTACAGGCATTATCATACTTTTTATCCTTCAAGTGGGGTCTAAGATCAGGTTGTTTAGTTTCAGTCATGTTCCAAGAAGTTACAATGATTTGAAGTTCAGGAAATTTATGTTCAATGTTTCTTTGATCTGTATCAAACAAGTTGTTTTGGAATATGAGAAGCCAAGTTACTAAAATTGTCTGATAAGTATTCAGGTAAGCTGCTGTTCTGGAAATTGCAACCACAAAGTTTCAGAAACATAATTTCCTTATACTAGCAAATTCTATGGAGAACCAGGACATAAAAAGTTAGAAGTAGAAAGAAAATTTAACAAGTCTTTAGGCCTAGCCTAATGGTCAGATTGTAGAAGACTCAGGACATGAACCCTTAAGAATTTATCAGAATCAGTGATTTATCAGAATGGGGCCTACGAGCTTATTTTTATAAGTATCAACACTAAAATGAATTTCCAACATTTGGATCAATTGGAACATGTTTTGTCTTTGACCAACTTCACACTACTCAAAACTTGAAAATTTAACAACCTTCTTTACATTTTTCTGAGTCTAAAAGGCCTTTCTGATGCCTTTAATTAGCTCAGTATTGCATTACTGCCACTACAATTTGTTCACTTGCAAAAGTTAAATAAAAACAGAAAGCAAACTATAGCTAATCCAAGATACTCTACAAGTACAAATGATGTTGTTTCTTTGTAGCAACTTCCATGTCCAAAATCTATCTACTCCTCTCCACTGCTCTTCACAAATCTACCCTGTCATGCCAAATTTGTACATGAATATTAGCTAAAGCTCATGTTGGTTGATGCTACTTACTGCTTGCAAGTTGCAAGTTTCAGATATACCTTCATTCGGGGGCGTTTCTCGGCATTGCGCTTTCGAACTTCATATCGAATTCGCTTGGAGAAGAGTCTGCTTTGCCTCTTCTCCTTGTATCTCAAAACACTTGCCTCTCTTAGCCCCAAACTCCTCCATTCCTCCTCCGCTCCAACTTTCTCCATTATTCTCATATCATCCCTTTCTGGCACTCTCCACAGATTCCCATAGTATCCCATTCCTTCAATCAAAACCTGCCAAAAACAAAAAAGATCACAACTTTGGTCAAACTTTCATTTAATATTAGGACAGTGTATGTTACCTGGCATCTTCATTAAAACCTCTACGCAACATGTAGAATCTAAATCATCTCCCGTTTCTTATATACGGAGAGTTTATGCTTGACAGGAGGCAATTCATCTCTGTCAAAAGTCAAAACACCTGTTTTCTGACTTACATTAACTTTATCACTCAAATATCCTTGTCGAAGACACCCTCAGACCTTGTTTTGTATGTTTTGTAGGTTTTCGAATACGAGGATCAGATCCATCAAGCGCGGCTCCAGCTCAACAAAAGATGATCAATTTTACCAACATCACATTGCAGCTGGGATTATAGTCTCAGCTGAAACCCAATGATCCTATTTCCGGGTCCCTCAAATTCATCTTGCAGTTAGCTAAGTACAGTTTCCTAAAGCTTTAACTCTGTATCTCATGAAATTCGAACCAGTTTTACATGATTTATCTCAGGACCATGCCACCATAGGGGACTTGATCAGGAACACTCAAATTAAAGGGAAAAGGATATTCTATAGCCACTTGGAAAGATTAGCACTTTAGCAGGCTACAAAGTGCTAGAGGTCCCCAAAAGGGCAAAAAGTGCACGGATAAATTATTCTAAAGACCCCAAAAAGCTGACTCTAAAAAGATAAAAGAAGACAGAAAAGATAGTTTCTTGCGCCAAGACTGAGGATTATAGTCTGTTGTACAGTAAATTTGCTCCCTAACTTCACAAGAAGCTAATAGATTAGCAGAAGACCCTTTCACCATTGGCAATACCAGTACATATGCATGCTTGAAAACTGCAGACTACAATAACTTGATCAAGTTCTTAAGCCTTTGTTTGGACGGAGAAAACCAAGAGAAGAGAAATCATTGTTTGGACAAGAATAATGGAGAGAATTGAGAGGAATAGAAAGAAAATTTGGGTCATTTTTATTCTTATCTTGCAATTTTCCTCCCTTTTCCACCAATTTAGTGAGAAAGGTAGAAAAATTGCAAGATAAGAATAAAAATGGCCCAAATTTTTCTTCCATTCCTCTCGATTCTCAATTTCCTTTTCTTCCCTTTCCATTGTGTAAATAAGCATCCAAGCAAGGATAACTTTTTTATGTTCCTAATCTTTTAAAAAGCAAACAATGACCCAGATTGGCGTTAATGGAAAGTCAAAGTCTTCCATCTTCTGCCCTTTCCCCTTTCCATCTAAAGATAGAAAATTGAAGTAGAAGTAGATCAGATGGTGAAAAAAGGATAGATCTTTACACTGGAACTATCACGCAAGTCGGGAACGGTTTGCGGTGACTCTCCCTCAATATAAAGCGACCCTTTATTAGACCAAGCATTCAAGATCTGTTCATAATCAAGCTTCAAACCTACTAGTCCCTTCTGATCTCGACGACACTCACCACAACAACTACTCTCTTCTTCTTGCTCTTTCTTCACTACTTCACGGTAACTCACCCACCTCTCAGTACTTGCATCTCTTTCCTTACTCCTCATAGCCGACCTCAAAAGCAAGCTGGAAGCAGACATGTTCTCACTCTCCTCGTTTCCTCTAGACACGTACGATAGTGAATGAGTCGGAGACAGTGGGCTGCCCTCGTCCGAGGTTGCAGTTGTCGTTGTGGCCGTGTTACCCAAGAGGCCTTGGAGAGTTATGGATGTATCTTCAACGGATGTTTCGAAGAGAAAAGCAACTTCATTGGCTGCTTGATCATCTTGCATGTCTCTGTCATGAACAGCGTGTTCTGGGTGTAGAGGGAATAGGGTTAGTTGCTGTTTATGGGGCATTTTGGTGGCAGTTCGTTGTGTGGTTTCTGGTTTCTTGTTGGGAGAAGCTAGCTCAAGTTTGAGAGATACATACTTTGGCTTTCTAGTTTTGGTTCTGGTTTTCCTTGCCGATTTTGAAGACACCTTTGCTTTACCTTTTTTTCTATGCCTCGTAGGACTTCTGTTCTTGTTCCACATCTCTCGCTACCAGACTAAAAAGTTGCAAGCTTTTGTGGGGAAGATTTAATTTTGATCGATGACTAGGCCCATAAATGCAGATGAGGTGTTTTTACTTTTCATTTTCACCTTTTGCCCATGACAGGGGAACGATGGTGATGTATTGTGTAATCAAACACGTGGGAGGAATGGATTAAAGAAGATGGTGGATTTCGCCTTGTTATCTAGATTTCCTGACGAGGTAATCTGAGAGGCGTATGGGAAGAAGGTATCTTAAACGCAAATCCAACATACCCTTTTCTCCTATTGCCTCTTCTTACTGCAAAAGAGGTTCAGAATCAATATTAAACCACAGAAGTTAATAGAAAATCCTATTAGACCAGGAGCCAAGTGGAGACTCAATTGTTAGCTATCAAGACATAGGAGGCATTTACTGAACCAAACACTAAAAGAACGCAGAAACTGCATAGTATGTACGAGATTATTGATCGATTTTCTTTTTCTGATGTATGCAAAAAGACAAGTAGCCAATCAAACCCAACAATAGGTTTCTTTTCGATTGTCAGTGTAGGATAATACGTTATGTTCTTGTTTGTTTGTGATAATATCTTCCTGGAATCCAGTAGACGGGTGATTACTGAAATACTGATTACCTCCTGCAATTATTGAAATAGTAAGAGGACGAGGGCCCTTTCAGATTGCTTCCAGACTAAAAAGTAGGAAAATAAAATATTTAGGGGCATTCCGAGAATTGAACTCGGGACCTCTCGCACCCTAAGCGAGAATCATACCACTAGACCAAATGCCCACGTCTGGTGGGCGTCAGAGTCTTATTTAATTTTGTTTGGTGTTTTAAACCCAATCTATTTGCGATCCTAACTCAAGAGAACAATCTTTTTTTATATTTATAATATATATTAGATATCTCGGTCCTTGTCGGACTAATCCCAAGCTCGTTAAGACCCAACTCTAAGAGTTTTAAAGGAGGTAAATCTGGAACTCCAAGATTTCTCAAGTTCCTACGTAACTATATTTCTGTGTACAAAGAATCGTCACATATTGATTAGTTAGCTGCTGATTGATCACTAGCACTGCTCAGCGTTAAGTTTCCAACAATCTTGGATTTTTTAGTAGTTCCAACTCTTACTCTGTCGCTAGAAGCGAAACGTCCGTAATTAATCCAATCAAAAAACTTGTCCAAAGGACCAGAGAATCATCACGAGGAACAAATCCTTCTCCTCTCCTTTTTTTTTTTTAACTCGAACTCAAGACCTCTAACTAAGGAGAGCCTTAAGTGAAGAGTTGAAATCGAATTCCACTATTTTAGTTAATAGGTTGAAGAATTAATTAAATAATATTATTTTTGATTCAAAATCAATTTATAAATTAATAACTCTAAATTATTTAAGTAATGATGTAAAGTTCGTCAACGGGCATTACGAGTACGAGGTAGAGTCAAATCATAGTTTGTTTGACCCAGAAATCTGTAGTTCTGTCCTGTGATGATGAAATGTTGGTATTATAAATGAAATTAACAAATCAAAAATTAAATTCATGTGTGGAACAAAGCTTGAAATAACAATTGGGCTCTCATGCAAAGCCATGCACGACTGCTCATCAAAGGGCTTTGCATGGGAATGAAAAGATGCTTAGAAGAAGAAGAAGAAGAAAAACCCAGCAACCGTAGCGATACCCACCGCAGGAGAGACCGTGACGGTGGCAGCCCCATTCTTGGCTTTCGGAACAGGAGCAGGACCGTCAGCTACAGCTGGTCCGTCGGCTGCAACCGGCTCAGACGCTGGAGTTCCGTCAGCTGTTGGAGCAGGAGGAGATGAGACACCCCCCTCAGGGGCACCGGCAGGGGAAGATTCTGCATCAGCGGGAGATGGGGCAGCTGCCGGAGAGCTTTCGTTTTTAGAAGCTTTGGGGGAATTGGCCGGAGCTTTGTCGTTGTGAGGGGTAGGGGCTGAGGCCTTGGGGGCTTTGGCAGGAGACTTGGGGGCATTGGCAGAAGACTTGGGAGCACCGGCTGAAGACTCGGGGGCACCGGCTGAAGACTCGGGGGCATCGGCAGAACCTTTCGGAGACTTGGCCGGAGCGGTGGCGTTAGCGGTGGATTTTGGAGAGGGAGAACCCGATGGGGACTTTGAAGGTGTGTCGGCGGCGAATGAGCCGATGACGGCAACGAAAATGAGAGCAACTACAAGGGCTTGACGTGCCATATTAATGGTCTTACAACTGCTCCTTCTCCCTGTTTTGTTTTGTCTTTTTATATTTTTTTATGAATAATGATTCAACCAATATGAAGCAGTAATTCTCCAACCAATACAGAGAAGCACTGCTGCTAAGGATACAGAAGAATGGAAGGAGGATAGAGAAAGGTGATGCAAAGGCAATATATAATATAGCGCAAGGAGAGGAGCGAAGTTCGGAGAAGCTAAGGAGAGTGTGGTAATGTTCATTCGTTTCCTTAATGGGTTTCATTACAAGACATATAATGGTTGCTTCTCCAACAAAATGGGAGTAGAGATGATATTATTGGCTAGGTTTGACTCAGACTTGTGGTTTGTTCAGGACAGACAAAGCGCTTATGTTGGGAATTTAATCATTTATGTTTAGTAACTTAATAATGGAAGATGGGTCTTATTATGGGTCCATCTGGACCTAAATTTCATACAGCCTGGGTCAAGTTCTGTTTATTGATTGGATCCAGACTTTTTTTGGTTTGATCCTAACTTGAGTCCGACTCTACTATATTAGGATCAATCTGCACATGATAACCAGGGACACCGCGTTTTCCTTTTGGGAGAAATATACTTTAGATTCTTCGAAAGAACAAAAAGAAACTTGAGCATGTTATTGCACAGATATTCATGGCTTTCTTTAAGGTTTCTGCCGCATGTTCGATCATATTAGATTCATTCTTAATTTTCACAAGTGGGTCCTTCTCTAATCTTTATCCTGTTCATATATAGAAAAGAACCCGCAAGTATACTTTCAGAAGTAACACAGGTAGATTGGACGGGGGAGGTCTATGGAGAAGAAGAAAGATTAAGTAATGAAGAAGAAGAAGAAGTTAGGTGCACTGCTGCGGATGATGTTCTTGCTCTTCTTGGTTGGTGATCGCCAAACATTTGCTGCCAGGCGTCATTACTCAGGTTAGATTAGAAGAGAACTTGCTGCTTGCCCTTTTTTTTAAAAATAAAAAATTTCTATTCTCTGACCTCTTAGTTAAAGTTCTCAGGTGTAATGGAACCAAAGAATCAACAGCATGCGAGTACTAAAGGAGTGTTTGAGCCTGAGGCGGCGGCTGGTTCATGGTGGTCGGAGGACTACGCATTGCCACGGAGGCGACGTCATGTTCACAACAACCTGGAACCTTGAGAGTGTTGCCTTTCCCTGTATCTTCTTCTTGTAAGCATAGTATTTGCTGGTAGTTGTACTGACTGGTCATTAGCAATGTTACTTTGTTACTGTCAATGCGAGAATCACTATCTGGATCATCATCACCTACTCAGAATAGTATCCCTTAGCTTCATTAGGTCTGGAGTACGATAATAAATTAATCTTAATACTTAATTTCTTAAAATTTTTAATTAAGTACTCAAAATTTTTAAAAATTAATTTAACAAATTATCTCTATTAATATTTTACTGATATAATTGATGAAATAAAAAATATTGATATTTTAAAAAATTAATTGAGTATTCCTCTTTTTCAATATAAAATTTGAACTTTTTTATTAAATATATTTATAATTATATATTTGAAAGGTAATTATTTGTTTAGTCTTTAAAAATATTATATAATTTTTTAAAATATTAATTTATATATATTCTTTCAATAAAATTAATAAAATAATATTCTAAACTAAATATCTGCTTTTCATATACCGGAATGAAATTCAAAATTTGATATAATATTTTTAATTTTATCAAGTGTTCATTTTGACTGGACTTAAAGTTTTTAATAAAATGGAATGAAATAAAATATAATGTAATAATTGTTAGAGTGTCCCATATTGCCTAACATAAAAATGTCAAAAGGTTTATAAGTGGTAAGGGTCAACTATCCAAACAACTAGTTCTAGTTATTTGGACAATAGTTGACCCAAGCCCAATTCTTGTTAGTGGACTCTACACTCTACCCATATTTAAAATTTAACATGGTATCAGAGCAGGTTTGGTTCGGATTATTAATTTCTGGTTGTCCGTCTGGATGTCCAATCTCAGCGGCTCGGTTTGATTACTACTGCGTGTATTTTAAGTAACAACTAGATGTCCAGCCCCAGTTGCACTTAAAGAAGAGTGTTAGAGTGTTCCATATTGCCTAGATATGAAAATGTTAAAGGATTTATAAGTGGTAACGGTCAACTATCCAAACAACTAGTTCTAGTTATTTGGACAATACTTGACTCAAGCCCAATTCTTATTAGTGAACTCTATACTTTGCCCATATTTAAAATTTAACACTTGTGTTCTTTGTTTAATTACTTGTCAACTTAAGCAAGCACGTTTGTTGTCGCATGCCTCTCGATTGATGAGATGCCAACTGTTCCCTAGAAAAATTCCATGGAAGTAGTTGCCTCTGGGAAGCCTCGTAGTGTGTAGCGTTGCATTGTATTGCATGACGTGCTTGTCATTCAGAAGGCACCGACGGCCAAATTCTGTGCTTCAGGAAAGCAACTTACTAGCTGGCTTTCCGTTTGTTTTTGGCACTGCTTACCATGGACCAATGTTTCTGTAAGGACGCGCGGATGGGGTGACTTCAAACCAAATTGTCTCATGTTTTAGCCTAGTAGCTTAGAAAAAACTCACCCTCTAGCACTTGTTCAAGGTAATGGAGCAAGCTCAAAGATGATGATTGGTTGATTAATGACTATATTCAAGAACATAAAAAACATAGTAAAATCATCATTCAGCCTTGTCTTCCTTGGAAGGTAAAATTCTTTGCAAAGAACTACAGCTAAGTTCAGAGTTGGCATTGGCAATTGCAAATGGCTTAACAGATGACCGTAGAGGTTCTGGTCCCTCGGCTGCAATTCTCTTGCATAGAGCATCGCAATTACTAATAACCTGAGTCAACCTCCCTTTGAGCTCCCCAATCTCTACCTTCAGTGCGGGAACTGAAAGGAAAAGTATCCGAAGTAGAGCTAGTTAAAGCCTAAATCTTGATAGAGTAAGACTACTTAAAGAAGAGTTAAAAAGGGAGATTCACAGGATGGCGAGGCAAATACTGAGTCTAGGTCAGGCAAGCTTTAAATTAATGGCATTCGTCCCCCTTCCCAAGTCAGTATTTCACTCTAATTTAGCTGTTTTGATGAGCAGTCTGAGTACCTTGAGATAGATGTTGTGAAGTAGTCTTCATTGCTGATGCTGAAAAATTATAGCGGTTCAAAAGTTTAACTGCCAAGGCATCTGCAACTTCTATTTTATTTTCTATCTCTTCCTGCAATAACATTCAGCAAATTAACTTTATTTTTTCAAAATGTAAACACTTTTCCTGGACAGAAGTAGATTGCGGACCAGGCATTCAACTTTTAAGGTTCTTATAGAAACTTTAGAATATTGTTTCCTTTGTGGCCTCTTTCCAATTACAGCAGTTCAGGTAAACATGACAATTTCATCAAACAGTTGTACCAAATCTTGTAATTTAGTTCTTTGTAGGTTGGACATTCATTTTGTCTATCAGATGATTAGCAATTTTAAATGTAGATGATGCTAACTTCAACTATCTCAAATGTTAATCATAATTCAAGCTTGAAAGTTCAAACATAACAAATTATCTTTTGCGTGCTTTTTATGCCACTTAGGCCATACCTGAGATTATTCATGCATTATTCTATGATATTCAAGTTCAACCTAATTCTAATGAAGCTAAAGCCACATTTAAATGGATACCTTCTTTGATCCGTCTTATGCGTTTATAGTGCTCTGATAGGACATAATTTACTGAATTTTTCTTTAGCCACAGTATTAAGCATAACACAGCAAACCTGCATCTGGCTGATCTCCGTGACCTTCCCCTCTTGCCAATCACGGAACATCGAGAAGAGCTCCAGAAGCACCTTTGGACTCACAGTAGCTACATCAAGCATTTAAAATAAAAGATGGCAACATAAAAAATTCGGACTATTAAACAAAGAAGAATAGTATACAAGATAAAGTTCAATTAATTCATAAAGGTGGAATTATTTCAAATAGGGATTGAAAAGCTTGGATATCATGAACAGGGATGCAAATGCAAGTGGGCTT
This sequence comes from Erythroxylum savannarum, assembly GCA_025629945.1. Lineage (NCBI taxonomy): Eukaryota > Viridiplantae > Streptophyta > Magnoliopsida > Malpighiales > Erythroxylaceae > Erythroxylum > Erythroxylum savannarum. The sequence continues at coordinate 2,507,308 of JAOTAW010000202.1, read as the reverse complement.
GAAGAATGTTTAGAGGCAATTTCATGAAATGAGTGGCTTAAATATGACCATAAATACTGAGATCAACTTGCCCCTTCAATCATATTCCATGCTCCGTTACATCTTTGCTATATCTACATAATATGTACATGTAGATAATCTCTCCTAATGAAGAAGCCACAAGCATGTTCACTAATTCTTGTCCACATTTCAGATATATGCCCGAAAATCAAACTTAGAAGTCATGTAAGATGACCTCGAGCACATGGTGAATATCAAGAGGAGTGGAGCAGCAACATCCAACTTTAAAATTGAACGTGTTTAATGTGACAGCAACCACTCCTACGGGATATTTTGATAGCAAGGAGCAAGATCAGATCGAGTCAGCCCATCAGAAGGAAGAAGAAGCTATGGGAGCTTCTTGCTATCATATTTCCTTGTTGAGAAACACCTAAAATTTCATTTCTCAACTTCTAGTTTCAGGTCTTTTATACTAACAACCGTATCGGAGTTCCTTAATTCCATCTTCATTGTAATTCTAGAGTGAAGGCAGACGATTATTAGTAGATGAGTGATTTCTTTGGAGAAAAACGGTATGCCTAGTACAGAAACCAAGTGACTTTTCAAGCCTACTATTCAAGTCCTCGTCTTACCCGAAGTTGAGGAAGACGTTGGCTTTCTCACCAAAATGTCAGTCAAGCTGGTCTCTTCCATAGGGGGCGTCGTCAATATAGGTCTTGTCTACAATCAAATCCTTTTCAAATTAAATTTCAAGTCCAAATTGAATCAAAGGATCGATTTTGTCAAATATGCAGAACTGCAATTATTCAAATTTGAAGGCAAGAAACTCACGATCTGGAGCGATTTTAGTCTCTCTAAAATGGGATCCACAGTTTCAGCTCGCTCGGAGACAGTAGTAATCTGGTCGGCAGGTCTCTTAACGCCAATTCAAAAGCAGTTGTTAACCACATGACTCGCTAGATAATTTAACGGGAAGATATTCAACTATTTTACAAGCGCAATTAGAGCGTCACCCGTGAACTTGAGAGAGCTGACTCCGAAGCACCCATGTCGAGCTCCGATGGAAAACCCAGTAAAGCTCCGATCTTTCTGTTGTAGGGCAGTGAACAGAACAGGAGAATCAACCAAAGTTAGCGCAGAACTGTTATCGCACCTGGGCTTAACTGGATTAACGGAATGTTTGGGTCGACCGCTGCGGGATGTACGTCGGATCCAACAGGTCGATTTGACCCGAAACCTGTAAGCATTAAGCTTAACAGGCCAGCAGTATTCAAACTGGGCCGCAGCATGCCTGCTAGGAACTTCGATTTGTATTTTCTTTTTATAAGGTTTCATTAAGTTGTTATTATTTATATTAGATTGTGAGATATTTTGAAAGAAAAACATTTACATAAATATGGATTGATGAAGTTTCCATTAAATAAATAAATATATTATTTTATCTTTTAGTTAAACAAAATGTTTTTGAAATATATTGTAAATAAAATTATTATTTATTTGTTAATAATAAAATTTAAGATGTTAATTGAAATTTAAAAGACTGAAATTGAGTATTTATTTTTCATAACATTAATTACATAAAAAACATCAGCCAGGTACTTGGTCACGTGTCTTGTGCAAAATTGGTAAACCGACTATTTCCTGAAGCGACATGTCGTGTCGTATCCTCAGCGGCTGAGATTAGCATAACTTCGCACCGAAAGAGAAGAACATGCCGTTGATTGGTCCCCTGGAAGAGATATCGTTTTGCCCTTATCCGAGTTCTATCTTCACCTCCGACCTCTGAAAAATCTACGTCGATTGAACAACCAAACTGACAAACAATTGTTCTGTTCTATCTCTTATCATCAGTTCATAGCTAGGGTTTCCATAATTGGTAAAGTCATCAACTTTCAGTAATTGTTATTAAATTATGAAGCCTAAGAATGCTGTTACTTCCAAAAGAACGCCGCCAGCGAAGAAACCTGCTGCGAAAGGAGCTTCAAATCCACCAGCCGAATCGGGGACTCCGAGTTCCGCCGCGACTACGCACGGCTCTGTAACCAAACTGAAGCTGGAGAAGTGCAACGACTCCACTCCGTCAAGTATCGGTTCTGATTCTAAGTCCGGGCAAGCTTCAGGTAGTGTTCTAGTACTACCTGTTTTGCGTTTCATAAAGATTTAGTGGACCTAGTAATAGTAGGTTCTCGCCTTTTAGCTTCAACATTTTGCTTGAGCCTTTTGTCTGTGTTTGTTATGTTTAGTTTGGAATGAATGTAACTACCTTTGAAGATATATGTATGTAATTTAGTTATGTTTTTAATCTATTGAGTTGACTGATTCGATGGTGCTTCTTGACACGCATCGTTATGTGTAGTGGTTGAAGAAGCGCAAACGCCAGGTGCTTCTGATTCGGTCACGCCGGATGCTAAAGTTGCTCCTAGAAAAAGAGTAGTGAGGAAAGTGGTGAGGGTGGTTAGGAAAGTTCCGGCTAATAGAACTCCTGCAATGCAGAAAGTTGTTTCTGCACATACACCAACTAATGAAGAAGATGCTGTAAAGTCCAGGGTTGAGGAGAGCAAAAAGGAGGAAGTAGTGGAGAGAAGGGATTCTGAAAATTCTCAGAAAGAAAAACTGATTGAAGAAAAAGTAGGAGAATTCAGAGAGGATGAACCGACCAACGTCGAAATTGGGCGGTCCTTGGTTGGAAATGTTGCTAAATTTGCAACGGAAGGACATATTGATTCAGAAAAGAAGGCATCAATTCTTGACGTTTTTGAAGAATCTGCACGGGAGCAACCTATGAAGGAAGTTGTTGTATCTCAGAATGTCATTGCGAAAAGCTCCAATGATGATGAACCTGACAGTGTAGACAAAGGACAGGAAGTGAAGGAACAGCCCAAAAAAGAGATGGTTGACATAGATATAAGCAGGAAAGACAAACCACAAGGCGAAGATGCTCAGGATGAGCAAAATGACTTTGGTGCTGATGAGGTATATGAAGAGTATGGTGATAGAGTGGATTTTGAAGATCATGGTGAGGATGACTTGGAGGAAGAAGATCCTGAGGAGGATCTAGGAGAAGCAGAAACATTTGATGAAGAGAGAAAAGAACTAACAGCAATTGCCAAGGAGCGCAAGATTAAGAAAGAATATGAGATATTTGTTGGTGGCTTGGATAGGGAGGCCACAGAGGAAGATGTGAGGAAGGTTTTTCAGAATGTTGGTGAAGTAGTTGAAGTCCGACTGCACAGGAATCTTTCTATCAATAAGAATAAGGGATATGCATTTGTGAAGTTTGCAAACAAGGAGCATGCAAAGCGTGCTTTGACGGAAATGAAAAACCCGGTGGTATAATTCTCGTAACTATTAACATTTCATATCCATATAAATTTCATCCTGACAAGTCGAATATTGCAGATCCATGGAAAGCGCTGTGGGACTGCACCAAGTGAGGATAATGACACTTTGTTTTTGGGGAATATATGTAACACATGGACAAAAGAAGCGGCAAGTGCTGATAAGTACAGTGGATGTTACCTCCTGGAGCTTTTAACTGTTTTCTAATAGCATGTTTGGTTTGCAGATAAGACAAAAGTTGAAGGATTATGGAATTGAAGGTGTTGAGAGTATAACGCTCGTCCCAGATGTTCAACATGAGGGGAGGAGTCGTGGTTTTGCTTTTCTTGAGTTTTCATGCCATGCTGATGCCATGATTGGATACAAGAGGCTTCAGAAGCCTGATGTTGTATTTGGCCATTCTGAGAGAACGGCCAAAGTAGCATTTGCTGAACCTATACGTGAACCTGATCCAGAAGTTATGGCCCAGGTGAAAACAGTATTTCTTGACGGGCTTCCTCCTCATTGGGATGAAGACCGTGTTAGGGAGCTCTTGCAAGGTTTTGGGGAAATAGTAAGAGTTGTGCTTGCTCGGAATATGTCAACTGCGAAGAGGAAGGATTTTGGATTTGTGGATTTCTCCACCCATGAATCTGCTGTTGTTTGTATTGAGGGAATAAACAATAAAGAATTAGATGATGGAAACTCCAAGGCAAGTTTCATATTAAATGATTCATCCAGTTTGGTATTTCCTTTTTCACTTTAATTTCTTCCTCTTATTCTGTTTTTCTGATTATACTTCCTGAATGAACTTTTCCCCATTGAGCCATTTATTCTCTAATCGTGATTTATGATCTAGTCGCAAAGCCTTACACAAGACTCGTCATGCACTCCTACTTCCCTTTCCTAAAAATCTTTAGGATGTGAATTCCTAAAGATTTTTTATTGCTTTTCTTCTGCATCTTAATTTTTCCTCATGTCTTATATTTATACCAATGTCAGACTTCAATCGTCTTCGTATAGGCATTTGAATGAACCCCTTGCGTACATAACAATATATTTATCTTACATTCTTTTTGTCTTTTGTGTCCAAACTCATTGAAGAGGTGGCGTGAACTGATGGTTTTGTTTCGTTATATCTTTCCAGATAAGAGTGAAGGCTAGGCTGTCAAATCCTTTGCCCAAAACTCAGGCTGTTAAAGGTGGAATGCGTGGTGGTTTCCTTATTGGTCGTGCTGGCAATGGAAGCTTTTCAAGATTTGGTAACTTTAGTGAATAGGTCTAAAGTCTTTTCCTTTAAATAGTTTGTGATCATCAATTTACATTTTTCTGGGGGTTCTATAGGAAGAGCTGTTGGGCGTGGGGGACGTCACTTTAATTGGCCAAATTTTCAGCGTGGGCGTGGTTTCTATCATCGTGGACGTGGCCAGAGTAGTAGAATGGGTACTCATGAATATGAATTTGTTGATCGTTATGCAGCATTTCAAGGAAGGCAATTTGATGGAAGAGGTTCTCTCTCTGCCTCTCCCCAAAGAAACTCTCATTTCATTGTTCATGTGTAAACTTCTCCAAATTTGTTGAAAACTATACTTCTAACACCTCCTAACTTTTACATTAGGAGGGCGAAGAGGCCCACCAAGAGGTGGCTATCATGATTCTGCGGGTTCATCTAGAGGTGGCTATCATGATGCTGTGAGGCCATCAAGAGGTGGCTATCATGAGGCTGTGGGCCCATCAAGATCAAACTTTAATAGATCTTGGCATGATGCACCTGCGAAAAGGCATGAGCATTTTGTTCATCCTAGGAGACAACCATTTTCTCCAGAAACCTTTGATAGACCTTTTGGTGGAAGGCCCCTTGATGACCCTTATTTTTATGGTGATGGTTCACGAGGCATGAAGCGACCCTTTTACATGGCTGTAAGTATCTCTCTATCTGTCAGCATGCTTGTCTTTGCAGTGGCCTATGACTACTTTTTGTTTGTTGTTATTTCTCTGTCTGTCTCTCCCTCTCCCCCTTTGCCATCTTCCGTTTCATAGGTTAAGCTTGTCTCATTGATTGTCATTTCTTGACTTTAAACTTCTCTGGCGTTTAGGATCATGAACCAGATTACCCAGAACCTAGTAGGCTTCGTCCTCGGATGGATTATGGTGATCCTCCAATCTCATTTCATGGATCTCGTTATCGTGGTTGGGATTGATTTACTTACACTATAGCTACCAATTTACTAGTTCCTTTTTTTTTGTTCATTGCTTTGAATATTCATCATATTTGTGTTTCCCTTCAGATACCTATGGGGCAAGCACTGATCCATACTCACGTGATTATTATGGTTCTGATGTAAGTATGCAAATCCTAGCTTGTCTCAATCCTTCTGTGTGATAGTTTGTGATATTTGTGTGTTTCCCTTGCAGTATGGTACTTACCCTCCATATTATGGGAATGATCGCACATATGGAGGTGGCTACTACTATTAGCTTGAAAATTTTGGTAATCCTCAATGTTGTGTTTTTATATTAAATTTCTGCTCTGAAAGGAATATGATAGCCCATGCTTCATTGAGTTCTAATTGTGTCTAGGTGGCAAAGGGAGACGGATCCACTTCCATCAATGATATGCAAATGGCTTGCTGTTGGGGGGAAAAAAAATAGCAGCTTACTTCCCTTTTTTTCATTTTGATCTTGTTGCTCTTGTCTTCATATCTACTTCTTACACATGTTCTAGTCTAGAGACTTCTGGCGGATACCCCGAGAGTTAATTTACTGAGTTTAGGCTAGCTCTGTTAAGGGTTTAGATTGCAATAAGTAAATAATACTTTTTATGTTTTGGAGACACTTGCCCTTTATATCTAGGTAGTGAACTGCGTGGAGGATCTTCAATTAATATCATGATAAAGAATGATGTTACTAATCTATGTTTGGAATAGAAGTTCGTATGTTAATGATCCTTGATATCGAAGGTGAATAAAACATAGTGGTGCCTTCATTTTTTGGAAGAGTCAAATCCTGAGAGGCTTTGGAATAGTAGTGAAGTTGCCGAAAGTTAATATTTTAAAGTGTGATGATGGGAGCTTTTTGAAGATCATCTTGATGATTGTGATTGAGGAATGATACTTTTAGGTGTATGCAGCATAAGAGCTGTACACTTGTAAAGAAAATCAATGATTTCTCAGGTGCCATGAGGCCATTTGATGTTTTCTGTGCCAATATGAATTTCTTGTTTAATGAAGTGTATCTTAGGATCCCTTGTCTTTGATGACCTGCCCGGTTGGATGTGCTGCGGCTGAACATGCCACAGTATTTTGTACCTTCTTTCAAAGCCAATCTCCAGAACAATCTATCTAAAGATATTGCTCCCAGATCAAGTGAAGGTTTTGAAATTTTCAAGTTAATTCTCATTTCTGAGGTGAAGTGATTTGTCTATCAATAACTTTTGATCGATTATTGCTCACTGATGGCCTATACTATATTCATGCAAGATCGAGCTGATATCTTCCCTCGCAAATTGTCTAATTAAGGTTGCAATTGAAGTTACAGTGTTTTGCAGGAGTGGATTCAAATTCTAAGGGAAACTTTTATCTTATTCTGGTAGTTTGTCGTGCTGGTGCTTTTTGATTCATATCCTTGTGACATTGGTATGCCGTTAAGAGATAAATTTGGGGGATGAAAATGCCTCTTAATCATAATGGTTAATATGCTCAAAGCTTTCAGGCATATTTAGTGGTTTAAGGATACCCTATTTGTATGTCTATGTGATCTTACGATCTTGTTTTACTTGGGAAATTTGGTAGTTGATTGATTAAGATTTAGTATGTTATTCAAAGAACTAGAAATTTATGTCAAGGTAGATTTTGGCCAAGGCAGGGCTCTGGATTTGTAAATCTTTTCTTGGTATCATGGTACTTTTTTTAGATGTGCAAGGTAATGCCATTGTAGTAAGGAGATACTTTTCCATCGAATTAACAATGTGTGTTTTACCAACAACCTCTTTGTCGTTAGATAGAGACCCTCTTCCATCCTTCAAAAGGATGAGGAGGTGGACAACTTAGAGGTTATTCCAGCTATAATTATTCAACTAAACATCTAATAATAATGTGCTTTTGAGGTTGATCCATTGCCGATGTGGGAAGTTTATAAATAACATAGTGGTGAATTGAAGTAGCTGCCTGTTTAGTGAGTACTAACCAAATTGGTTGATAAGGGTAACTATGTTAGCTTTTCGTGGTACCCTTGGCACTTGCCATGTTACTTTGTTGGTACTTCGGCATTATTAGATAGTTCCAAATTCTTTTTGGTTCTGCTGCTATCAGACTTGGAATATTGATTTGTTGCTCATGTATCTCCGTCCAAAATGGAAATTGCTCTCACTTCCCTTCATATTCCTGGATAGGTTTGTGCTGGTTGTTTCCAGAAAATCAATTACTTTTTCATTTATGTTCATTTTGATCTGACATTCCATTTAGAACTCTAAATGTGGTTTTCCAATCCGTTTAAAGTTTGTCTAAGGTCGCATTTGTCGTTCTTCCATTATGTGTTTATAATGTGTCTCAGCTTCTAGGTGCAGAATTGAGCTGCAGGTGAGTTGAATTGCCAATACTACTCCTGCCCTTTTTGGTAATGATGCTCTTCATTTTAGAATCATTGCCATTGCTTGCAATTTGTGTTACAAAGTTTTCCTTTTTGTTTTCGTTTCATTTGGTATCTTTTCATATAGTTAGGTATAGATAAAAAGAAGCGAATCTTCTGCATTCATAGTTCAATTGATCAAAATTCATCATTACTTGAATCAATCAGTCAATCTATGTTCAACGTAATGTATTGAGTATCATGTTGTCGACCTTATAACATCAAGTTCGAGTTGTCTTTGTGAGAATTTTATTTAATTGGTGTGAGAAACATTGCCTTTTCTGGCTATGTTTGTTGATTATGGTCTTGGAGTCTTTCGTGCGGTTTCAAGGGGATGATTATTGTTACGCAGACGAAATTAAAAACTCAATATTGTTAATCGTGACAAGAATGGACTGGCCGGTGATTTTATTATCCATTCAAGTAGTTGCTAAACAATATGAAGTCTACTAACACAGCACACTAACCAAAATGAAGGGTAGGGTAGAAGGCGTGGAGATTACATGCGGTTTTCTTGGTTAGAAAAATTTTCCTGAGCCTTGGGATAAAGGGAGTTGTATGCATCTTGTTTAGTCTCTGTTAATTTGCTTAATCTTCTTAATGTGGATAGGAAATGTGGGTATTGCTACTTCGCTTAATTGGGATTTAACAAAGAACCAAATTGTATATTTTGGGTAACTTGTATTATATATATATATATATGCATAATATTTTTCATATTAAAATGATAATGATATATTTTGTAATATTAATAAATTGTAAATTTTAAATAAATGTATTTGTTTGAGTTATATTAATTTGTTATGTTTGCATATTATTATTTATATTAAATGTCATATTTTATTAATAATTAATATTTTATTTTCTATTATATTTTGTTAATAATTAATAATATATTATTGTCCTTTATCGAATTATTATTATTGTATGATAATATTAACACGAGATGATTAATCTCTTTTTTATTTATAATTGATGATCTTACAAATTATTAGCAATTAATTTAATTTTTGTTGTTTTAATTAGGGAAATTATGTTAGTATTATTTATGTATCTTAGTATTATTTATGTATCTTTCTTATGTTCCAACGTTTAATTGTATATAGTAACAAATAATTTTTTATTTGTTAGTTAATATAATTTGATTAATTTTGTTAATATTATTTTTATCATATTTATGTAGTATTAAATATAAAATTATAATTGTATTCAATATATAATATTGAATATATTTTATTAATTAATAGTAATATGTTACTTTATTGTATTTTATCCACAATTAAAAATATATTTAATAGTTTTAAAATTCTATTTTTAATGTCTTCGAACTTTGCTAAATACATCTTAGTCCCTTAACCCTTGTTTTAGCAAACGGCTTAAAACTTTTTATTTTTATTGTTCACTAGCTGTAATCAACAACATAAAAGTGAATTAATTAACATTGATATAAAAAATGAAATTAATTTGAAAAGAAAAGATCAAAATACGTTCAAGATATTTAAAAAGTGTTCAAACTATGTTTCTTCTTCGCAAGTATTCGCGTGATATCAGAGTTGTTAGGTTTCCTGTTTCTCCATGCCATAATTGCAATTCTCGGTTATAAAGAAAAACCGATATTTAATCTTTGTATAGAAAATCTTATAGAAAACATACTAAAAATTAAAAACTATCAAAGATGGATTAGAAATAGTGAAACAAAAAATAAGAAAAATTATTCTAATAATTCTTTACAATTTTGGGATAAAAGTAGAGTAGAAGCAGATTTAGAAATAATAGATAAACAAAAAATTATTAGAGTTACAGCCAAGGGATAATGCAGAAGATCAAGAGAAATTTAGAAAACAACTTCTGGAATTAGAAAATTTAAAAATCATTAGGCCTAGTATGTCTCCACATTCTCTTTTTGCTTTAAGAAACCATGCAGAGATACTTAGAAATAAAGCAAAGATGGTAATCAATTATAAAAGATTAAATGATAATATAGTATTTGATGAATATTTTTTACCTCCTAAAGAAACCCGGATAAACTTGATAAGTGAAACAATTTTTCTCTTTCATCGTAAAAGTAGACTTTGGCAAATAGAAATGAATAAAGAAAGCATCTCTCTTATACTGTTTTCTCTATTCTACAAAGTCAAGTCATTATGAATGGTTAGTAATGTTGTTTCGTTTAAAAAATGTCCCACAATATTTTAAAGAAAAATGGATAATATTTTCAAGTATTATAATTTTATACATTGTTACGTAGATGATATTTTAATAGTCACAAGTTTTCTCAAACACATTACACATCTACAGATTTATGTAAAAAAAAGTCTTGCTCTTTCTAAAAGAAAAGTTAATATATATCAAAACTAAAATGGAATTTCTTGGATGGAAATAGATGGTAAATAAATTGCAAAATATTTTCAAGAATATGGTGTTTAAGTTTATCTGATTTATCATCTATTTGTATCCAAGAAATTCATAAATTGCAAAATAAAAAAGAAGTTCAAAATTTTTTAGGTGTGTTAAATTATGCATATGATTCTATTCAAAATTTTAGTTAGAGATAAGAAAACCATTCCAAATGCTTTTAAAGAAAGATTAATGATTTGAATTTTTACTTTATTTGATTGAACAAGTAAAGAAGATTAAAGTTCTGTGCTTTACTTTACCTAAGTTTTAATTACTTGCTGACAATGATGATTTAGTACTTGAAACCGACGCCTTTTTTTTTCTTTGGATGAAAAATGAGGGCAAAGCCTTAGAGAAAAGCTAAATAGGGCACATTCGCAAAAAAGAGACCTCGCAAATATCCTCTAGACAAATGGTAGAACAACTCAAAGGAGGCGTCGAGAAAAAATGAATCCCAGGATCCAACTGAAAAGCGTGATTGGCCAGCCAATCAGCACAACGTCCCTATAGATGTGAACGAAGCGAACAACCCAAGGTCTTTCCAAGAATAATCGAATGGTAGACAAAAGCTGCTGATCCATGCCATCCCCAGAAGCCGTCCCTGTGAGAGCATTAACTGCTAAAATCGAGTCAGACTCCACCACCACGTTACGATGACCAGCATTCCAAACAAGTTGGAGGCCTTGGAAAATACCCCAAAGCTCAGCAGAAATGACCGAACATATCCCAATATTGTAGGCAAACCCATGGATCCAGTTGCCCACACAATCTCTAACCACTCCGCCTGCTGTAGCTCGATTAATTGAAGATCGAAATACACCATCAGAATTGACTTTTACCCATCCTAAAGGTGGGGGTAGCCAAGTAATCAATCTCTCCTCCCTTGGTGGACGACCCTGAAGAGCCTGTTCACTGAGAAGCGCATTCTGGAATTCCCTGACACGCCGTAAAACAATCCAGAAAGGATCATCAGAAGGCAAAGATTCTGGATCAAAAATGAATGTATTATGCCACTGCCATAAAAGCCAACAGGTTGTGCCAAACCAGAGAGACCATGGAGATGTTCGAAAAAACTCCAAATCACAGCATAGATTTTGTTGAAGCCAATCCAAAAGATTAAGATGATAGAAGTCCGGTAGAAACCTAGAGGTGTGACATTTCTCCCATATTCGACGAGCATGAGGACAATCTCTGAGAACGTGCAATGCGGACTCAACAGGTGCATCACATCTAGCACAACTAGAGTCGCTAGCAAGGTGACGATAACATCGTTTCCAATTGGTAAGCAAAGCATCATGAGCCACTAGCCACATAAACGCACGAATCCTTTGAGGACCATGCCAGTGCCACACCATAGACCATAACGTATCTTGATTTGAAGATGAGCTAGATATATGTAACCGCCTATAAGCTGAAGAGGAAGAGAACTTCCCATTACTTTCATGACCCCACACAATTTTATCCTTACCAAGATGAAGTGAAGGAGGATGAATCCCAGCAATGGTAAGACAGACTGATGGAGGGAGGAGATGATGAAATAAATCCCAGCGCCAACCTCCTGACTCAGTTACAAAAGCTGCAACAGAAGCGTCATGCCTGTGCGTTGGAACCAGGGACACAGCAATGTCAAGCAAGCGAACATCAACAGCAAGCCAAGGATCAGTCCAGAATTTAACCGATAAACCATCTCCAATTTGCCATTTAATTCCTAAAATAACCGAAGACCATGTATCGCAAATTCCCTTCCAAATGGCAGAACCATTTCGTCGTGGTAGAGACGGCGACACAATAGAGAGGTCCAGATTATACTTATGACGGACAACCTGCACCCACAAATCCTCATCCTTAGAAAGAAGAGTCCATCCTAACTTCATAAGAAGAGCCTCATTACTAGAACTAGTATTCCTGATACCAAGACCACCCCGGCTTTTAGGCTCACAAACAGTATCCCATTTAACCAAAGAAATCTTCCTCACGTCAGATGTGGAGCCCCATATAAATCGACGACAATGCTTGTCTATCTCATGGCAAATAGAAACTGGTAGCTTAGCCGTTTACATTGTATACGTAGGAATGACAGACAACACTGATTGAGTAAGGGTAATTCTCCCGGCAAGCGAAAGTTTATCTGCCTTCCAACCATTTAGGCGCTTCTTAATTTGGTCGACCACATGCTTGTAAGTCAACTTGGAAACCCTCTTGTGGAGCAAAGGGACACCCAGGTATTTACCAAGATCAGTGGTACTCTGAAATTCTAGCTTCCTTTGGATGCGCCTTGATAAAGGACGAGCTACATTGGGGGAGAAAAAAATCTAAGTTTTAGCTTTACTGATCTGCTGCCCAGAATTAACACAGAAAATATCGAGGCACTTCTTGATAATATTGACCTGAGACATATGAGCTTCAGCAAACAAAAGCAAATCGTCAGCAAAAAATAAATGGGAGAGGGGAGGACCATCACGCAGCCTAATAGGATTCCAACCTCCAGTCGCCACCTCATGCTTAATAAGATGACCAAGGCGCTCTAAGCAAAGCACAAAAATGTAGGGTGAGAGACGGTCCCCTTGGCGAATACCGCGGGATGGAAAGAACGCATCTGAAACCTCTCCATTCCATAGAACTTGCATGCTAGCAGTGGTAAAACATTTCATAATTAGAGAAATCAAACTACCAGGTAGATGGAGATCCACTAGAGTATCAAAAATGAAATCCTACTGTAGACGATCATATGCCTTTTCGAGGTCTCAATAATGATATTGCTGGTTGTAAGACGGCCTGGCACAAAGCTATTTTAAGTGGGAGCAACCAGTTGAGGAAGTAGCGGTTTGAGTTTATTGACGATGATCTTTGTAATAATTTTATAAGACACATTGCAAAGTCCAATTGGCTGAAATTGAGACATGGTTTTAGGTTTTTCCACTTTTGGGATCAAAGAGAGAAGAGTACAATTAATCTCAGCAGGCCAGAAGTCAAGGCCAAAAATCTGCCGAATAAACTCACATAACAACTTTCCAATAATCTCCCACTGACTTTGATAGAAGCAAGCATGAAGACCATCGACACCTGGAGCTTTATAAGGATGCATATCGAAAAGGGCCTTCTTGACTTCATTATCCAGAACTGGCTACACAAGAGAAAGAGATTGAAAAGTAGTAATGCCAGGAAAGAAACCACGAAGAGGAAAAGTAATAACCCCATGATCCTCTTCAGTGAATAAATTTTTGAAATAGGCAGTAGCTAGCTGTTTCAATCTTGGTTGATCAGTACACCAATTGCCCTCAGAATCTTTCAAACCGTCCACAAACTGCCGCTTGCTCTTTGCAATGGTGGACGCATGAAAGTAAGCTGTGTTACGGTCACCATGAGTAATCCATTTGGACCTAGATTTTTGGTACCAAAGCAATTCTTCTTGAGCCAAAGTCTTGTCAAGTTCAACCTGCAATTGTTTCTCCAAATCAACCAGAAAAGGATTGTGTTGAGATTCCAGCCGTTTTTGGATACCATGAATACGACCCCGCAACTTCCTTTTCCTCTTCTCAATATGGCCAAAAACAGTGGTGTTCCAAATCCGTACCTGGTCAGTGAAGTGTCGAGAACATGCCAAGAAATTATGTCCAGCCTGCCAAGTTCCTCGAACAAAATCTTTGAAATCATCATGAGTAATCCAAGCTGCTTGGAATCAAAACAGACGATTGCCTCGAGTGGAAGGGGAGACAAAAAATTTCATAAGCAGTGGGCAATGATCTGACTGAACTCGAGGAAGGTGAGATACCGCTAAATCTGGAAACAGTAAACGAAAATCCACATTTCCAAAAACCCAGTCAATCCTTTCATGGACGTTGCCCCTTCTCCAGGTATAGCGAGAACCTGAAAATCCCAAGTCCATAAGTTTGCATTGGTCCATGCACCGTTGAAACCGCGGGGAAGGCAAAGAACCTCTGGCACTACCACCTTTCTTATCAACCATGCATAAAAAAGAATTAAAGTCTCCCCCAACACACCATGGTTCAACTATATGCTTAGCCAAAGTCTCCAACTCTCGCTAAAGATGACCCCTGATAATCATTCTGGGGCTTGCGTACACAGCTGTAAAAAGCTAGGAGTGGGAATCAAAAGTGAGTCGCATATGGATAAATTGCCTGTGATTCCGAAGAACATCGACATGAATCTGGTCATCCTTCCAAAGAATCCAAATCCCTCCAGACATTCCACAAGCTTCAACTCGATGAGAACGAGAAAAACCAAATCGTTTAATAACCAGAGAAGCGGTGATGCCACTGATTCGAGGTTCAACCAAAACCAAAACAGTTGGGCCATCTAAACTAACAAAATTCCGGAGAGCAAGACGAAATTCAGAGCTTAAAGTCCCTTGACAATTCCAAATCATAATCTTCATGAAAAATGGATGGAGAAGAAATAAAAAGAACACTTATGCGCTAATATTACCTTAGATATAAATACATTTGATCATCTATGATAAAGAAGTAACTTGAATAGCAAAATTGGAGCTTACACCTTGATCTCTTCATCACAATCCCCGACAATTCTCTTCCAGAACCAGTGTTCTCTCCAC
>JAOTAW010000202.1:2451388-2463994 GCA_025629945.1 Erythroxylum savannarum | reverse complement strand
GTAAATAAAAGTTTTAAGATAAAAGATTAATTGTTAAAATATGATTTTTTGTTACACATTTTAATTTTTAAATAAAAAATTTTAATTTCAAATTTTGATAATTTATTAAAATTGTTTAATTATTTTATAAATTATAAAAAATAATTAATTTAATATTTGATTAATTTTATTATTATTATTGTATTATACTGTCTTGGAAGCAAAAGAAAATAAGCCATCAAAAATTGGGTGTCTCGCCGACGGCAATGGCTTGGCTCATAAAGCCATCAAAATTGGAGCACTAAGTAGAGTTGTTCATTTTAGTAAGTAGAACGACAAACAGAGTTAGACAAAGTAGAACTAGACAAGTGATCCGGACTCGAGTTGTCTACTCCCCCTTTTCTCTTTCTTTCTTAACGCTGGCTGTTTCTTTTTTTTGGTGCAAAGAAAACTTAAACAACAAAGTAAAGGAAAACAAAAACAAAAACAGTGAACGAAGCCTAGCTATCGAACTCTCTCAAACAAAGTTCCTACAGTGTCACCATCAAGAGCCATGAGGACTGAACTTGGGGGAAACAACCAAAACTGAAATGGCAGCTTATCATGACTGCCCATCTTTGCTAAAATATCAGCCACACTATTACCCTCCCTGAGAATGTGATCGCAAGACACCTCCCATTCCCAGTTTAGCATAGTTTTAATATCTTCAATGAGGTTTGCATGAGGATGGAAGAAAGAATCAGTACTATCAACTAATCGCAAGGCTTCCATAGAATCTGAGAATAAAGCAACTCGTTTAAATCCCTTATCCCAAGCAAGACGAAGCCCTGTTCTTATTGCAATCAATTCAGCACACATATTAGTGTCTCGGCTAATATATTCAGAAAAGCCACCAAGCCATTTACCCTGACCATCACGGAGAACGCCACCAATACCAGCATCACCCGGGTTTCCCAAAGCACTCCCATCCACATTAAGACTGACAAAATTATCCACAGGCCGTTTCCAACTAACTAACCTGCTACTTCTATGACTTGTAGCACTAGGTTTTAAAAAACTTTGATTCCACTCCCTTATAACACTGGCGACAGAGTGGAATTGTTCAAGAGGAGGAACAATACAATCCTCTATAACTTCTCTATTTCGAATACACCAAATGGACCAAACAATTGCCAAGAAAGTGATATCGAAACGATCACCATTGGCCAATAATGCAGAGTTCAAACAATTAGCCTTAAACCATTGGAAGAAAACAGTAGAATCTGAAAAATTACCACCAAGTAGAAAAAACTTTCTCCAAATTTCCTTCACTTGTGGACAATCAACAAAAAGGTGAAAATTTGTTTCAGACCCCATACCGCATCGATTACACCCCTCAGATGGAGACAAACCGATATGAAAGCGCCATTGTTGTGTATGAACCCTCTTATGCCAAATAAGCCAACACAAAAGTTTAACCTTCTCTGGACCACACACATGCCAAATCCAATTCCACTGTTCTTGGTGTTCATCTTCATCCTTCAAAGCTAGCCACCGAAAACCTGTTTTTACTGTGTATCGACCAGAAGAAGAAGGGCCCCAGATGAGTTTATCTTCGCCCACTCCTGTAAAAGGGTGACGAAGGCGGGGAAACTCACTACGAATTGCATCCGGAATGACTGTACGAAGGTTGCGAAAATTCCAATCACCAGCATCATCTAATATATCTGAAATCATCAAGTCCCAATCTTCCTCCGCAACCATAGGCAGCCTATTAATCAAAGGCCCTTGACCCAACCAATTATCATGCCAAATAGACACTGAAAGGCCACGACCAATCCTGTATTGATAGCCATTTCGGAGTTCATCCCGGACTTTAATAATATCTAGCCAAACCTTGGACCAATTTGACCTCTTTTCCCACTCAAGAAAGCTTTGCCCTTTACCATACTTATCACAAATAAGAGAAACCCAGTTTTTATTTGGGTGTTCGTGAGCTGTCCAAATTAACTTTCCAAGAAGAGCAGTATTCATCAACCGACTCTGTCGAAGACCCAATCCACCTATAGATTTCGGTTTAGTCACTCTATCCCAAGAGATTAAGTGGATCCCTCTTTTGGTATTAGTACTATTCCAAACAAACTTTTTTATAACTTGGTCTATTTTGCCGCAAACATAACTCGGAAGCCAAGCAACCTGCATAAGATAATTGGGCATCGCATTAAGGGTAGATTTTGCCAGAGTTACGCGCCCTGCCATATTCAGCAAGTTAGCCTTCCACCCAGATAATTTCTGATTCATTCTTGTCACCAAGTCTGTGAAACTACTACTTCTCATCCGCCCATCACTAAGATCAACCCCAAGGTATTTGCCAAGATGAGTAGTGGCTTTAATACCCAAAATACTCTCCACCTGATCCGTCGTGGCTCGAGGAACACCTTTAGAAAAATAAAGTTTAGATTTATCCACATTAATCTTCATTCCTGAGGCAACACTAAACTGGAGTAAAACAGAACTAATCCGTTGAGCTTGGGACCTTGTTGCCTTCGCACAAAGGATAACATCATCCGCGAAGAACATGTGAGAAATTTTAATACCCCCATGACAACATGCTACTGGAGCCCAATTATTGTCCTGAAGTTGTTGGTTTATCATGGCCCCAAGTTTCTCCATACACAAGACAAAAAGATAGGGGGACAATGGATCACCTTGTCGAATTCCTCTCTTTGGACAAAAAATCGGAAGGTGCTCGCCATTCCAAAGAATAGAAAGAGAAGTCTTCCTAATGCAATTCATAATAAGTGAAACAATTGTATTTGGAAAGCCAAAATCATATAACGTACCTTCTAAAAAAGTCCAGTTGATCCGATCATAGGCCTTTTCAAGATCAATTTTGAGTAACATTGAGCCAACTTTGCTCTTAGACCTCCTCATAGAAAACATCAATTCCTTCGCCATCAAGATATTATCGATAGTACTTCTACCTGGAATGAAACTGCTCTGAAAAGGGTGGACAATAGCATTTAAGAACGGTCTCAGCCGGTGAACAATGATCTTGGTGACCAGTTTGTATGTAACATTACACAGACTGATTGGCCGGAACTTTGCGATAGAATCTGGTGAAGCTTCTTTGGGAATTAAGGCAATCAAAGTTTCTGCTGAAATACCCTCAATGTCGCCAGTGAGAAAAGCTTTTTGAATTAAGGATACAATAGAGCCTCCCACCGTATCCCAAAATTGTTTAAAAGCGATCAAGACCTGGAGATTTATAATTTCCCATTGAGTTAAGAGCATTCCAAACCTCCTCCGGCTGTACTGGTTTGGACAGAGAATCAACTGCATCCGGGCTCAAAGTTAAGTGATTTTGACTTACCCTACTCTCGCCAGTCCCTTCAGAATGAGCAAACAAATCGTTGAAATAAGAAAAAACCTCATTCTTAATAGCTTCAGGTTCATCACACCAATCATTAGAACTCGTCAATTTTAACTTCTCAATTTTATTCCTTTTCCTGCGCACCACATTTGTGGCATGAAAGAACCTGGTGTTTTTGTCACCAAAAAGGAGATTCTGCTCTCTACTTTTCTGAAACCAAAGAACCTCTTCTTGGGCAAGAACTTGGTTATATTCGAAGGAAAGGCGTTTCTCGAGATCCCTCAAATTAGCAGAATCATAAAGTTGAAGTCTTTGTTGGACACTATCAATAGCAGCTTTCAGGTGTCATTTCCTGCGAAAAATATTGCCAAATATATTTTTATTAAAAAGAATGCAAGCTTTCTCAGTCCTCTCAAGAGCTTCGTAAGGAGGAATATTAGGGTCCCAAGTACTCCTAATCAACTGATGAAAACGATTATCAGTCAACCAAGCTGCTTCAAATCTAAAAGGCCTCACACCTCGCGTGCTGCCAACATGAGCAAGACCACCCAACTGAGCAAGAATAGGATTATGGTCGGAGTAAATCCGCGGCAGATGAGAGATGATAGCTTCAGGGAACATAATTCTCCATTCTACGGTAGCGACTGCACGATCAAGGCGCTCAGCCAGTCTAGGAGAAGAACGTCGAACCCAAGTAAACTTCTGACCCACAAAGCCAAGATCAACAAGGTTACATCTTTGAAGATGAGCACTAAATTTAGCAGCTCTGTTCGCATAAAAACGACCACCCTGCTTCTCTTCCCGACTGAGAACATCATTAATATCACCAATAACTAGCCAAGGAATGTGTCTACCCGCAAACCTCCCCTGCAAATCGTCCCACAGCTGGTCACGGAGGCTCGGAGCTGTGCTGGCATAGACTGCCGACAAAAGCCAAGAATTCCCATCCGCCGTGACAACATATCCAGAGACCATTTGAGAAGTCAAAGTGACATCAATAAAACTGCAACAACTATTTTTCCAGAAAATCCAAATACAGCCAGAGCGACCGATTGGATCACAAATAGCAAAGCCATCAAACCCCATGTTTTGCCAAAGCCTCTTTTGATTTGTGAAAGAAACTTTAGTCTCAACAATAATAACCATATCCACTCTGTTGGCTTTAATGAATTCTCGAGCATGACGCCGAGCAACTTTATTCCCAGCACCCCTAATATTCCACATGAAGATATTAAACATAAACATTATAAAAGAAAAGAAGAGGAGCCAGGAATAATTAATCGGCTATGACCAAAAGGGTCTGCTCAACCAGCGCATTAGTGTCCATAGAGATATTCTCAATTCCCGGAACAATAACAACGTTCATCGGTTTAGTAACAGTATCGAGTTCCATCAACCTCTCTGTATCGCCATCACTATTCGGGGGCCTAGTGGTGTGGAAGACCCCTCCCAAATTACTAGCGGGACCCTTACTGGTACTGTCTTGGTCTGGAACAGAAGGCGGTGGAGTTCTCACGAATGAGGGCAGAACATTAGCTTCCTTTAGAGTGTCAACACTGAACTCTTGAACTTTCCCATGGCGTTGAGCAACATTCTTTTCCATAAAAGTAAAAATTGAGTCTGTATGATTCTCCGACACTGTTCGGTTATCCTTGCGCGACACTACGCCCATGTGTTTCTTTGTCCCTCGATTTTGAAATGTTTTTTTATTGCTTTGGCCAAAAAATAAGGACGGCTGAGAAGCATTCAGTCTCTCCTCCATGTGATTGCCCAGACCATGCTCAGGTACTTCCGCCTCCACATTGGCAAGTCTTTGGAATCTGTTTCCAGTAGTGCCCAAATTCAACTTCTGTGTAGATGTCCTTGGCCCTCTATTTTTTCTTTTGACAACCATCCATTCCCCATGAATGGGCCCTCTCACATCGTTATTGGAAGCGTCCGCGTCAGTATCGGGACTCTTCTGAGCCATAGAATCACCATTATCATCACTGGACGTTCTTAAAGCACAGGTCTCTGAAACATGCCCATAAATTCCACAGTGGAAACATATCTTGTGAAGAGCTTCATACACTACTCTGTATTTCACATCCTAAACCTCTATCATCGGAACTAAAGGTTTACGGAGATCAACTTCAACACAAATTCGGGCAAATTTTCCTCTATGAGCATGAAAGGTATTTCCATCTAGTTTTTTTGGAAGTCTGATAGATCTTGCTAAGGTTGCAAGCACAGTAGCATTGTAGTATTCCATAGGTAATTCTGGGATCCTGATCCAAACAAGGACTTTATCAAAACTAGCAGACGAAGGATGGAATTTGGGACTCCATTCTCGCACCATAAGATAATGGTCTTGGATGATCCAAGGACCTCTGCTTAAAGCAACATGTCTATCCTCATCCTTTGCCAATTTAATCATGTAGAAATCGTTTTCCAAATCCGCTATTGCAATTTTACCCTTAGGTTTCCAAAGCTGATTCAGTTTCGATGAAAGAAAATAAAACCCCACCGACTTACCCAAAACTTTGACTATCACAGTCCCCTTCAAAGATTGCTCGAGCTCTGCCCGAAAATCGCTATTGAAAGAGTAACAGGGCAATAATGCATGGTCATCCCTATAATGAATGCTCATAGAATCATCGTCGCACAAATTAGGCAAGTGCTCAATATCCATATCTTCAACATGTGGAGCAAAATTGCTTTTACCCCAGATGCCATCGGGAAACTCATCGCGGCGAATGGTGAAAGCCTCTGGTGTCGCTGTTGTTTCATCTGGTGGGTCTGGCGGACGTTGCCGTTTGCCGAGCGAAGACCCAGCGAAGTCAGGTTGGAGCCCTACCATCGAAAACTCTGCTTCTTTGTTTCTATTACCTGTAAGTTCGGTGTCCGTTCACGTCAATTGTGTTACATGTATGGCATTTTTTCTTTTTCTGAGAAATCGAATGAATATATTGCCTTGTAAGGAAACTAAGGATACGAGTATGACAACTTACGTGATAATAAAATGAAGGAATTAAACTAGATAAAATGTTGAACTTAAACATGGAGAATGATGAAATACGAAAATAATACGCTGGTGCTAAGAGAAGGGGCAGGGGCAGCTATTGCAACTGGAGGAGGAAGGGGTGGTCGGTGGGCTGGGTGGCGACCGCCGACTGACTTGGCGAAGGGGTGGTGTCCGCGACAGTGACTAGTGAGAGAGAATTGGAGTCCAGAGAACAAGTGGTGTGTCGTGACAGTGAGAGACAGAGGCAGACGAGGAAGAAATAAACCTAAAGCATAAGTGATTATACGATAATCACTTATTCATAAAACAATAAGAATAGTTCAAAAGAAAAAAGATTTTAGTTATTCACTCAGTTTATTATGATGAGATAGAACATCAAATAGGAAAATTTTCACACATAGTATAGTAGAATACTTGCAATTCCCTTCACTTTCTTTTGGCTCTCACTCAAAAACCTGCCACTAATCACACACTGCAAGCGTGAACGTCAGGCCTGCAATTCATAGTATATTTCCTAACGTATCCTTTACAGATTTTATTCATACTTATATAGCAAGTGTGGGTAGTGGCGAATTATTCCTCATTAGTCGTCACAGCACGTGTACACAGTCATCCTCTCCATGGAACGGTCGCACTCAGCACATTTGAGCTTATCCGGCATGCCCCTAGAGGTGCCACGGACCTCGAACTTGCAGCAGTGCGGCGGAACTGGGATACCACGGAGGTGCTCAATCAATGCCCGCATGAAACCCTTCTCCAGAACTTGATCTTTCCAAATGTTGAAGTAGTCCGACAAGCAGGTCAGGAATGAACCACCATTGGCTCTTACCATCTCAGCCGCCATGCCACGGCCAAGTATAGCGAAACCATTTCCGCTTCCACCCATATAAAGTATTGCAGCAATCTCTGCCATCATTGGATCAGTATCAATGGTACTGTCTAGCTCTTGCTTGGAGAAGAACATGCTTTCTAGCCTTACCCAGAAGTACCAAATTGTGTTCAGATTAAATGTGTAGCTGAGATTTTCAGCCTCTATAGTAGATATAGCTTTCCTGACACGTTCCTTTGGATTTTTCTTCCCTATGTAAACCATCTGAAGACTGATGTCAGCATCTTTTGCCACAGAACGTGCAGTAGCTGTGAACTTTCTGATCCAATCTATGTCTTCTCCTCCATAGAGAAATATGTATCTTCCCTCAGAAATCTAAGGGAACACAAGAAAAAGTGATAATTAACAACATATTATAAGCATCCCTGCAGATTTAATATATAGAGATAATATATACCCAGTCAACAATCTGTTGATCAATGGAGTCTACTATGAAGTCAATCCTCCAGCTCTCTGCAATCCACAATTCCTTTTCTCTTTCAGCAGTGAAAGGGAAAGCTAAACTTCCCCAAATCCACATCATTGGAAGGGCGTTTCGGCTGGAAAGTTTTCCTTGTCTATCTAGCACACCAAGGATTGGCTGCTTCCAGAAGTCGAACAATTCTGGGTCTTTCATGCACATTATTACTGCTTCGCTAGTCAGTGAAGGGTCATAAACTCTAAACCATTTCATGTTCATCTGCAAATCCTCAAACTGCCTCCTGCCTGCTGGTGTCTGGAGGATATTAGGGTCTACAACCGGGAACCAGACAATCTCATATAGTTGACCCTTTGTCAGTTGACTCCGCGACTCGCTATACAGCTGCTCGAGAATGGCAAGCTCTTCTTGCGGGATGTCGAGGTCCGTCACCAACAAGAGAACGTATTTTCCTCTCAGGACATCAAGGTTAACCTATTGTTGTCAAACAGAATGTGGAATGGTTATTATCAAACAGAATGCGGAATGGTTATTATCTGGCTAAGATCAGTAAGCAGTCCTAAACAATTTTAGCTATCAGGATTATCCACATCAGAATTATCCATAAGAACTCAAGAGCGAGAAATTGGAATATGGTCTACGTTAAGTAATTTTAGTGTTTGCAGTCCTGAACATTTGAGTGAATTTGCATGTCAAAATGGAGTGTACCAAGATGATTAGCAAGAAGCTACAGCTTACCCTTTTAGCATGGGCTAAATCGTAAAGGGGCTGTAGTTCATCCTTTCCACCAAAAAGTGCACTGAGCACTATCACATTGTCAGCTTGGCCCGTCTTGAGTAAGTGTTTAAGGTATTCGAATTCTTCTATGATTCTCCTTTTCTCTAAATCATATAGCGATTTCACCATTATCCACATTGCTTCCAAGTAAGTTACTGATGAATAGGTGCATTAGAAACAATTCCAGGTTGAAACTTACCGAAACGCGTAAGGCACGCCTTCAGCAGCTCTGCCAGGTAGCTGTGCATGTTCTTGAGATCGTGCGTCCAGCTTGATAGCTCCCAGGCCTCTACAGATGATCCTAGTTGCCTGTAACAAACAAAAAAGTTCAGTTGCTAATACATGCTCCAAAATATAACAATCTCCTATTGATGAGAAATTCTACACAACTAGATCTTTGAGAACTTATGACGCTACAAGTTCAACAGTTCAGGAAGTGCGATATTACCTAGACATCTCATTGCAAGAATGAAAATAACTAGGAATTAGATACATACTCAGTGCTTAGCCCAATAAGTTCATTAATCTTGTATGCACATGCTACGATACTTTTGATAGTCTGCTTGACAGCAGTTGGTATATGAGACATAGCTGTGGCGATCGTAGGATCATCCTGAGCTGTGTACTGAGATGGCAGCAGCGTAATGTCAACAATGCATTTGGTAATGTCTAGGATTACAGTATTCAGATTTTTCACTGCATCAAGCCGGTTCTTAAGCACATTTGCTTGCATAAACATGTACGGTAATCGTTTCAGGATTGCTACGGATTTAGCGAGTTGGTTTGAGGTGTAACTTTGTGCAACCAGCCAAAATTGTCCATAGATCATGGCATAAGCTGCTAAAACTATCAGTAGCTTGTTTTCCCACGAATATTCCGGGAGCTTGTCCAGTATTGGTGCTGATGCATCTGCAGTTATACCTCCGGAGCACTTGCAAGCTATCTGTCAATACGGATCAATTACAGATGACAAAAGTAGCCAGCGAAGGATAAGTAATGCAAAATTTTTCTCTTCACACTTACCTCGCAGCCAATCTGATCAATAAGATAAGCCAGATTTTGAGGCAACGTAACATAGCCGACTTGGAGGCTTCGGTCCTCCAGCTGCCTCGTAGAAGTTGGAATACCCTGCAAATCAAAGAAGAATCATCTTAATGGAAATCTATGCATCAGAATTGAGTAATTGAGGAATCAGAATCCATCTCAATGTCCATATGCAAAATACAAAGGCATCAATTGTCCGCAAATTATAAGGACAAGGTTGGCATTAGACCTTTGCTGCTGGTGTAATAATGGCAACGATATTCTGCGAGTCGTGACTAAATATATCCTCAATGATAGGTAGAAGTGCTTTGATATCGGAATCCCTTGCCTCGCGGCCAGCAGCAGGCAAATTTGATCCCAACAAACCAGGAGCAGACACACGTGAATGCAACGATGGCTTCTCAATAGGAGTCATGAACGTAGTGGGCTCACTTTTGATCAGTTGCTGAGAAGTGGGAGTGTCTCTTTCAGTGGATAGTGCAGGCTTGATGGTGACCATTTTGGTTGTTTAACAAAGGCAGGAAAGAAGTACAATTATCAGATAGCCAAAACAGCTCAACTCAACATGTTCTTTTCCAAGCAATGTCCTGGACCTTTATATAACCATCTGAAATGGAATAAAGCCTGTCTGAACCAACTTCCTTGCTTCCATTTAAGTTTTAGAATTCAGAAAAGGTGTAAAAGCGTTTTCTACAACCGTGACAGGTCTTGTTTCTTCTTTACTCTTTAGTTGCAGGCCCACAAAATCTCGTGTTTCATGTCAAGCTCCATGGAGCACAGCGCTTTTAAGCATTCCCTGATACGAGATTCCCATACAGTTTTTACCTTGATTAAGTTGGTTAGGCAAGTGTCACGGAGAATCAGACAAAGTTAAAATGCACAGGGTAAAGTGTGATTTCTGCTTTGTTCTTTACTCTCTCTTTTTTTCCCAATTTACTTTTTCATAAGATTAGCAAAGGGCTCTTGAATTAGAAGTCTTCTTACGTTGCTACAATGGCGATTAACCAAGTGAAGCCAGAACTAATCCATTTCGCTTATAGATAGAACAGGGACACAATGCTAGAAACAAAGATGTGCCCCAGAACATGCACACTTTTATCGACCTTCTAGACCAGAATCCCTTCCATTTTTAATTCTTTGTCAGTAGACATAATGTAACAAAGCCAAAACCAAGTGAATAACCTGTTTCTTGGCACTCACGACGTTTCCATATCCACTAAAAGTTTGCCTCAGACGAGCATCATCCACTTGCCAGTTCCATGGCACATTACCAGCATAGATTCTGTAACCAAGTTCATGGAATTGAGCCTTCCCGGGCCTTAACTGTGGGAGCAGCCCTGTTAACACTGCTAGGATTTTTTGTCTATTTTCTCCTGTCCTTATCCTGTCTTATTATGAATCTCAGCTATTTATTTATGTTAGTTCCACATAAATAGATAGCTGAGATTTATGGAACAGAATAGAGACAGAAGAAAATAGACAAAAGATCCATCCCCTGTTAACAAATAGACATCTTCCATGAGCTACTTGTCAAGAGAAGGTGCTTCTACGAGTCTTTAGTGCAGAAATAATGCAGCTTTACAAAATGCAGTGACTCAAAATATTGTTTCTCTTAAATATGTAAGCCAAATAGTTCGCACCGAATGATCATAATTGTTTTGCAATATGTGTGCATGATAGAATTCATTCTTGAATTGCATTTCAAGGAATTATATAATTTTTGTTATACCAATAGTACTGTTCGAGGCCAAAAGCATAATTTCATACTATTATGTGAGATCCAAAAATCGTTAGTAATTCATTCTGTTGGCATCAATTTTTCAAATTCTTTTGAAAGTAACTGCTTTAAGATCTGAATGATACATAAGATTGAGGCAAATGTAGAGCGTAATCATCCTGCATCTTAAGTTTGAAGTTAATTTAATTATATATTTATTAAAAGGTATTGTTTATATTATACATATTTAGATATATATTATAAAAATTACAAAATAAACATACATTTTAAATAAAATTACAATAAGATTATAATTACGATATTTATATTTTAATATTAAATTATTTATAATTATTATTTTATTATTTTAAAAATTAGATCGTATATCGTTGCGACAAAAAAAAATGACTAGCTTGATTTTCTGATTTGTATTATATAACGTTTGTGATAATAACTCAGCCACTTTTAAAATATGTGGGACTCAGGATGCCTTCCTCTCTCTCTCTCTCTCTCTCTCTTCTCTTTAATCATCCGTGTCGGGCTTACATGTGCGACCCACCAAAATGTATTCTTCTCTCTCTACTTTAATCATTTGTATAGGACCTACATGTTGGATCCAGCATAATGTCTTCCTCTCTCTTCTTTAATCATCTTAATGTATGGGGCCTACATGTGGAACATTCTATAAATTAAGGTCTTGAATTAGTTTGTCCGCACGGTAGCTCAACTGGTAATGATATAAGAAGTTGAGCGTAAAGTTTCAGGTTTAAATCTTTGATAGTGACACTGTAAGAATTCATCCAATTATACATACCAAATAATAAGTTACCTTTTTAATAAACCAAATGAGATTACACTGTAATTTACTCCTTTCATAATTTTATCCGATCAAGGTGTGAGGGCGCCTGCCCCACCTTTTGAGTGCAAGGTCTTGAAATAGTTTGAATAGGGGGAATTTTTTTTTATGAGTTTAGATACTCTGTTCAATATTATAGTATTTTATTGTGTCCAATAAATCTCAGCCATTTATTTATGTGGGGTTTGTATGAAACCCGTGTGGATCCTGTAAAATAAATGATTGAGATTCTATTAGACAGAATAAGATAGAGTAAAACTAGACAGAAGATCTAATTTTCCTATCTATAGAATAAGAGATGGCCCTGTCATCTTACCTCGCCTGATGATAGGGGCGAATCCTTTCCTTTCTATAGGATAGGAGATGGTCCTGTCATCTTACCTAGCCTGATGATAGGGGCGAATCCTTTCCTTTCTATAGGATAGGAGATGGTCCTGTCATCTTACGTAACCTGATGCACTATCTCCTTTCAAACCACGGTGTCAATACTTAGTTTCGAACCATGGTGTCAAGGGTTCGAATCTCTCCTCGCTCACAATCGGCCAAAAAAAGGCTCGAATCCCTATTGAA
>JAOTAW010000202.1:2386420-2403000 GCA_025629945.1 Erythroxylum savannarum | reverse complement strand
CCCGCCCCGTTGCCATCCCTATAGGTCACCGCCATTCTTGTTTCTTTTTCTTTTGCATATTTCTGCATGTTTTTACCAATTACTACTATCAAACAGCACAATTTCTCTGAGAATTACAAAACTTGAAGTATAATCTCCACTCTTCATTAGCAACCGTGCACAGAATGCAGTTCAAAGCAGAGTCCGTAGGAATAATTCATCTTAATTGGAAGTTCTAAATCATACTCTTTGAAGAATAAGAATTCAACAGATCTTTTGAAATATCTAATTCATACTAAGGAATGATATCAATCCAAAATCTCCGCTGTCAATTATGAGATCTAACTTGAACAGTCGCGTAGACTTTATAAGGATGACCACACCCTGTTAAAGATACCTTGGCAGCCCTTCAGCAACATTTACTCTAATTACGTTGCCATCCAAAGTCTGCAAACAAATGCTCCATACTTCAGCCAATTTATACAGATAAAATTGGTGGTAGCAAGTATTAGTACTTAGACATGGAGAAGAAGTTTACTGCCTTTTCTCATAAAAAATTAGTTGAATACAAGGTCTTGATTCTAATGAATAGATATACTGTCATGAGGTTTGGCGTGCATTCCTGGATTTGGTAAAGGAGATGATTATAGATAGGACAGGGACACAATGTTAGGAAAAAAGATGTGCACAAGAACATGCACACTTGTATCGTCCATCTAGACCAGAATCCCTCCTGCTGTTTGCTCTTTTAGTCCAGAAGCAATATGTTTTGAAGCATATTAGAAGATTATGATCTACAAAATGCTAGCATTTTCACTTCATACCATTTCTGTTTAACATGTTTGCCCTTTAGATTCTGAGTTTGGAAGTAGACTTTGAGGTTTTCAACAACTAGAAAGGCATTCACATCACCTGTCCATCAAGGGCAGCAATCGCATTCTTCAGTTCTCTCTCAGTAGACATCGTAACAAAACCAAAACCACGTGAATAACCTGTTTCTTGGTCACATACTATCCTAGCACTCACGACGTTTCCATATTCACTGAAAATTTGCCTCAACCGAGCATCATCCACTTCCCATGGCAGATTACCAGCATAGATTCTGTAACCAAGTTCATGGAATTGAGCCTTCCCTGGCCTTAATTCTGTGGGAGCAGCCCTGTTAACAAATAGACATCTTCCATGAAATACCTGTCAGAGAAGGTTCTATGAGTCCTTAGTGCAGAAACAATGTAGCTTCACAAAATGTAATGATTCAAAATGACGCAAGATATTGTTTCTCTGAAATCTGAATATGTATGGCAAATAGTACCCACCAATGATCAGAAAACCTGCACAGGTTGGAGTAATTATGACATAAAAGAACTTCCCTTTGCATTACTACTTTATGCATAATCAGTATTCAGTCAGATCTCACAAAACCATCTTCTTCCATGAATAGCATCTAACGTCCCTTAGCATTCCATAAGACACAGAGTTCATTACATTACATACACTTGATGCCTCTAACCAAGCTCCTAATTGAATTACAGTGCTATCGAAATTCAGCCAAGAAATAGAACTCACATAACGGTTGAACATCCCTACTGCTTGCTGGGCTTCTTCAACGTTACTCATTGTGACAAAACCATAACCTCTACTCCGATTCTTTTTCCTCGAAAACAGTACCTATACGTAGACAAATTCTTAAAAGGGAATCTGAAAAAATATAGGACAGAACAAGAAAATTCAATAGTCTATCCTCTGATATGAATCAAATGTAGACGAGAAAGAGTCAGTGAAGAAGGATACAAGCTTTAACACCTGAGCAGTCTTCACAACTCCAGCCTGATTAAAAAGCTGAGCCAAGCCCTCACAGTTGACTTCATATGGCAAGTTGCCCACATAAATCCTAGCCTCTTGAGGTGGTTCTTCATAACACTCTTCACTACCATCTTCAAAGATCACCTCTTTCTCGCCACCACTCTCTGCAAAAGCGATCGCCTCCTCGATAGTCTCCTTTTCTGTCTGGCTCACGTCTGGGGTCATCGCCATTAATGGGAGTATACCGAAAGGTGAAAACTTGGAGGTGTTTTGAGACACCCACGAAGTGAATGAATCAGAAAACGATAGCTTTACAGGTTTGCGGGTTAGATAGAGAGATGGGCATTTAGATAGTGTGAAGAAGATCGTTTCCCTTGCTGATGATGATGATGAGATTGAGCAGGTCTCAGCAGTCGATAGCTGCTGAAAACGAGACGTTGCAGCGATTGTACAAGACATGACTCCGCCAGTGGTAGAGATAAAAGGGGAATGGGGTTTAATTTTGGGAATTTCTTTATATATGATACAATTTCTATTTTTTTAATTTTCTCGTATTTCCAATGTTGCAAATACAAGTTTTACTGTGATTCTTGACTCTTGCAAATTTAATTTCACCTTTTTTATGCATCACTAGAACGCTTGTGGTTTAAGAAAAAAGTTCAGTACTTCGCAGAATCTGCAGAATTTTTAAGCAGTACACGACCATGACAAGTTGGAATCGCAGGAGTCTCTTCTTCTGCGCGTTATTCAACGCAAGAATCTGAGTATCCATTGAAACTAACACAGGAAACAAGAAAGTAAGATATTCCATATAGCTAGAGAGATTCATCACTTCTATGATTCGTATACAGGTTTGAAGTTCTTGTAAGCTATCACTGCATAGAAAGGATCTGATCCTGATAAGAATCCAAGCATCCGCTTGATCCAACTGAAGGGTGATTCACCATCTTGACCACTGTCAGAAGAAGGCAGTTTTCTGATAACTTCAGCTTGCGTGAAACCTTCCACCGATTGAAAGTACTGCACAACTAGTTGAACTCTACTAAATGCAGTACCGTTTCTCCAGGCACTAATGGCCTTCTCGTAGAACATACGGTTGCTAAAGCTGACAATGAACACTCCTCCAGGCTTTAGCACACGGAAAACCTCTGAGAACACCTACAATAACATCAATCAGGTCAGATATTTATAGGATTAATTGCTGATTTGATCATTAATAAAAAGAATTTAGCAGAGGCAAAACCTTCTCTGGCTGCTGCATATACTGAACGCTAACAGTGCAAAACACTGCATCAAAACTGAAACTTTCCAATTCAAGCTTTTGATCTTGGTTGAGATCCTTCACGAAGAAATAGTCTAGCCTCTGGTTCCTGGCAAGCTCTTGTGCATTTAGCCCATGACCAACCACTCTTCTGTAAGCGACTTCGTTAGGCAGATGGCTAACCCAGGAGCTCATGATATCAAGAATCTCCATGTCAGGTCTCAACCTCTCCCTGTATAGATTGGTCAATGTGGAAATGAAGCCATCATCAACGTGCGTCACAAAGCGTGGAAAGGCATAGAACTCTCTGTCAGGATATAAGTTAAGCTTGGTCCTACCTTCCTGGGTTAGGACAAGCCTTCTAATGCTCCCTGCTCTGGCCTCCTGAGTCTCATTGTCCTCATTTGAGCTCCTAGCAATTGTCACTGGAAAAGTTCTGGCCTTCAAAACACCAGAGGAAGAGATTGGCCGGTTGGTTGCAGTGAAATTGTACCATGCCTTAGGCTTTGGATGAAAGGAGAGCATATGCATCAAAATTGTGCTCCAAGTTCTTGATAACTTGTTAATGGCTATGAGAACTTCATTTAGATGGATCTACTGGATAACCTTATCAAGCTCACAGTTAGAATATGAACCAAAAAGGTCCAAGGCAACGTTTAATTCAGGCTTTCCTTCAACCTTTTGATTGATGTGGCCCAACTGCAAGTTTTTTTTTTGGGGGGTGTAAGTTTAGAGAAGCTTTAAAGGAAAATAAAAACAAAGATTATATACCTAACTGAAGGTTACATTGGAAAAAAGAAGTCCCTAAAATCCCCTTTCAATAAATAACTCGTAGTAGAGGCACCATTTAGCAAAAACCTCTTAACTTGTCCCCTAGGTTACCTTGGCAAATCAAAAGCGAAAAAACATTGAAACTAAAGATCAAAACTTTCTCTTCTAAGTTCGCCTAGTTGTCTGATTCAGTATGGCGAAATCGACTATGGATGTTCCTCCGAAGGGTGGCTTCAGTTTCGATCTATGTAAAAGAAACAATATGCTTGTAGAGAAAGGAGTTAATCCTCCTCGTACCAGGAAGACTGGAACCACCATTGTTGGGCTTGTTTTTCAGGTGGTGTTATTATTTATGAACTCTGGTCGTAAAGTTGTGAACTTTAGTTCTTAATAGAATTTAAATCCAATTCATTAGGGCATGTTGTTAAGGGAAGCAGTTTTCTTACTCACTTGATTTGATTGCATTCAAGGTTGTTTCTGTTTTCATTTTCCTCTTTCCTTTTCAGTTTTGTTATTATTAGGTTGGACCAGGCTGTGCTTAAAGATTGTTTTCCTAGAAGAAATTTGAGGATTAGTCCACTGATTGAAGTTGTTGAGTGATTGCTAGTCATGGGATCAATTCAGAATGCCGAAGTTAAAGGATGTCGATTTTTCTGGTTATAACATGTTGCAAGACCTCGATAACTAAATCTATTTTATGCGGATATTTACAGATCCATTGGTTCGATCTTTTTTGAATCTACCTTACACAGTTTCTTTATTGCAACTGATACTTCTAATCTTTCAAATGGCTTTCAAATCCATGATGTGTACTAGCCCGTTGTGCATCAAGGCTTGCAAATGGTGATTTTAACTACTTTATCCTCAAACCATACGATAACATAGTTGGTTCTAGCGTCATATTTTTATTGAATTATTAGGTTTGGCATTTCATACATGGATGATTGACATATCTCTTTGTATTTGAAAGCCCTTGCAATGTGGTCATTTGAATTTTATGATCATAGGCTTGTTTCACTAACATTTTGTTCTGCAATATGCTTATAGGATGGTGTCATTCTTGGTGCAGATACAAGAGCAACTGCAGGAACTATTGTTTGTGATAAGAATTGTGAGAAGATTCATTACATGGCACCTAACATATATTGCTGTGGAGCAGGAACTGCAGCTGATACTGAAGCTGTGACAGGTACTTGGAGAATTCGTGATTAATATGGTAGTGTTGACTTTACGCAGATGTTAATTTGCATGCCAGAACTGAATTTTGTATTGATTTTCTTGAATTGATCTAATTAGAGCTAATATACGGCTTCCTGGTTGGTATTTCTCTAGATATGGTCAGCTCACAGCTGCAGTTACATCGCTATCACAGTGGCCGTGAGTCAAGAGTTGTTACAGCACTGACTCTTCTCAAGAAACATCTTTTCAGGTTGAATATTTTATTTTTTTGAAAGTTATATGATTTGTAGATCATCTTTTCAGAACATTTTCTGACTTCCTAATGTTTGCTTAGTTACCAAGGGTATGTATCAGCAGCTTTGGTCCTTGGTGGAGTTGACTGCACTGGACCTCATTTGCATACGGTAAGCTTCTCCTACTTGAGTACATTTGTGGATGCAATTGTTTTTTCTTTTCCATTCTTTTTGGTCTTACCATATTTTGATGTCCTGTCCATACAATGACTTATTTACAGATATATCCCCACGGGTCAACTGACACTTTGCCTTTTGCTACAATGGGTTCTGGTTCCCTTGCTGCAATGGCTGTTTTTGAGTCAAAGTATAAAGAAGGACTTAGCGTAAGTGAGCTTGTTTTAGGGTTTATATGCCATTGAGTTATGAAATAAAAATCTCAAGTTTTAACCTTCTGTTATAATCCACATGAGATCTGATTTTGAATTACTTGCTTCCACAGCCCAACATTTTATGAATCCTATTCTTGGCTTGTTCCCAATTATTGCATAAATTAGACATGCAGTTTGCAGTGGTCATGAAATAGAAATGTCGTTCAGTATGTGCTATATGTGACTGTCATATGATGTAAGGTAAATTACTTTAATCTTTGCAGAGGGAGGAAGGAATAAAGCTTGTAAGTGAGGCTATATGCTCTGGTGTATTCAATGATTTGGGAAGTGGAAGCAATGTAGATGTTTGTGTCATAACAAAGGTATGCTGATTTCTATGTAACCAGAGTTCTCTTAGGACGGAAGGCATCATTAGCATATTGAGGTGTTAATTCTTTTTTTCTTTTTGGCTGCTACAGGGACAGAAGGAATACTTGAGGAACCACTTATTGCCAAATCCCCGTACATATGTCAATCCAAGAGGCTATGATTTTCCCAAGAAGTGTGGTAAGTGTCGTACCTGTTCCTACCCAAGAAAGTTCAATTAGTATTTGAGTGTCGTCATCCAATACAACCTGACTACTTATTTTTCTTTTAGCCCTTCAGCTCTTTAATCTTGAATGTTTGTCAACTTTCTTTAGAAGTTTAACAAGCATTTAGGTTTAGTTGGCAGCTTTCTTTACTGTTTTCCTTGCATATAGGTTCTTATAAGGAATAAGAACGTATCAATGATCCAAATCCTAACTTCTATGTTCATCAAAAAACAAAAGAAAATTCAAGATTTCATGTTATATAAGACCAAATATTTCATTGTTATGGTTGTTGCTATTGCGGAATCAAATGGTTTTATTTGGCTTGTCTCATAGTAAGATGAGAAAAACTTGCCCTTTATGAAAACGGATTAACTGCTGTAGCATAAATAATTGGTCAATTAGTTGATTGAATGCTTCGACCGTGTGACGATATGAAGTTGCTTTTAATGGTTAATTTCTTTTTCATGTTCTCATCATGTCTTTTGCTGGTTAATGAGGATTGTGTCCTCATTTTTCAATGTGTGGAGATTGTTTTTTTCAATTCAAAATCAAAATTTGCTGATCAGAATTGTTATTAATTTTGTGGTTGCAGAAGTGCTGCTTACAAAGATTACTCCAATTAAAGAGAAAGTTCAAGGGACTGAAGTAGGTGATGAAATGGAGGAGTGAAGTTGATCGGTGAGAAGAAGAATCCATTGCAGAGATCTTAGTAACACCAGTATCTCTTCAGGGGCATCGAGACAATGTTGTAGCTGTGAGCCTTCAATTTATAAACCTCAATGACTTCATATTGAATTTTCTTGGTATTGTATGATGCATGTTTTGTTAAGGAGATGTTTAGTTGAATGCTTCCCTGTTTGTCTCATTTTTCAATACTCAAGTTGACTATTTTTGGAAAGTTCTGTCTGTGAGCTTTGAAACAATAGCCCAAAGGACGTGTAATAAACCTTTGTCAACGAGAACTCAGTTAAAGTCACGTGATCGTAAAGATGCTTTTTGGTAATAAACTTTGGATCAGTACGTGTAGACGAATACACAAGTGGGACTGTGGGAGCATCCTCTAAGTACCTACTTTTTCATTATTTATATAAATTTTTAGGTGCACATAATGATTTACAAATTATATATTTTCAATATGGGTAAATTATATTTAAAATTTTAAAGTTTGATCAGAATTATTGAAAAATAGTATAATGTATAACAAAAGTAGCCCTCTAGGGATAGTCGAGTTGGTAGAGTGGAAGAATATGGGGTCAAAAAATTCTGTGTTCAATTTCTTTTATTTATGTTCCCTCGATCGAGTCTGTGTACAGAGTTTGCCTAGTGTGAAATGCCCGATTGGCATGATTTACAGGCTATTGTGTTTATTCAGTGCTCATCTAAATAGTAGCGACTGTGGATTCCTCGGTTTAAAAAATATATATAACAAAACTTCCTCGGTTTAAAAAAATATATATAACAAAACTAATAGCGGAACATTAGAGGTTCTTATATTATTTTCATATTTTTTATACAAATTTCTAATATAATCACCACTTAAATATTGATTTATCAAAGGATCTTAAATTAGGTTATAAAGTTAACAACTGATTAATTTTATAATAAGTTAAAAGTTTGAGTATCATATTACTATTTTGATAGTTCTGATTAGTGTTATAAATTAAATTAGTAGTCATGAATTATATAATTTTATTTAAGAGTCTTTATCCCATTTAAGTTACAGTATTGACTTATGAGTATTGAATCATTTAATTGATACCCTACAATTAAGATATGGTATTAATGTATACATAAGTATGGTCAATAATCTAATTAAGATATGGTATTAATTTCTAGTAGGATGTTCACATATATAATTCATCTTCACCAAGCTTATCTATACATTTCATATTTGCAACTGTAGCCACAAACATATCATTACAGGATGCTAAAAGAAAAGATTGGATCAGGCCATAATCCAAAGAGTGTTCACTAAACTCCATGAATATAGTACCTTGAAGGCAAACCATTAAGGTTATGGTTTCTGCCATGGTGATACTTATCAAAGCACTTGAAAGAAGTGGGATTCACCTGCAAGAACATGTAGTTGCCGGTAAAAAGATCACCAATATGACCTTTCCCTTCCTGCAATCTCTTCAAAACCGTGGCACACGAAACTCTGACCAACCTGGCTTTCCTCTTCAAGAATCTCTTCAAGCTTGGAACTTTAAGCCTAAATCTCCTTCTTGAATGCACCCTCCTGAACTTGAACCAGTTTCTTGATCTCACAATCAACCTCTCGTTTCCCTCGTATTCATCGAGCATGCCTTCATCTTTCAGTCTTTGGTATCGAAATTTGATGGCTGAGGCCATGTCAAGTGCAGAGATGAAAGAAACAGAAGATGGGGTTCAATGAGACAGCTCAAAGCCTCAAACCCCTTTCTATGGTTGGATTCCTGACTCACTGAGATGTGAAGGCGGGGTCAGTATTGAAGAGACAGTTGAGAACATTTAATGCAGGAGAAAGTTGGTCAACACTTTTATTTTGCAGTGCATTGTGGTCATCACTCGGGCACGGGGTGGCATCTGTGTCAGCATCTGTGTCAGCATCGTCCCTCTTCGACCGATCCGTTCATCACTCACAACTACTATGGGTGCGAAGTTACGTTTTGTTACCTTTTTGACACACAAAGTACGTTTAGATGTGACTCAAGTTGGTCATCTGTCGTGACATTTTAGTATTAGTTTCCTCGTTAGGCATAGCTGCCTGTGAGTTTACTGACTCTCAGAACAACTTTTCATTTTGTATCAAGGTGAGTAAATTGTTTGAAAATGACGTGGAACTGCATGAATGGGCATCGAACAACCTGAAATTTGGAGAAACCTCAACGAGGGAATTTGCGTTGGTCGCATTTGGAATTTGGATATTACATAAAACCAGTTTAACAGCAACTATGATTCCTATTATCATGGTAACTTCAGGTGACCGCAAACAGAGATAAAAGTTGGCGAAAGTTAATTGTGTACTTGGACTTTTATGCCTACTGTTAGCAGGGGAAACCAAAACCAGCACAGGAACAGAAACTGGAGATTGGACACTAGATTAGCACTAAAAGATCCAACCAACTATACCTACTTCATAACTCACTCAAAACCAATAACATTAACTTTCAAATCCTCACAATGTCAGAATCACTAACATAAGACTTGCCGAATGAATTTTTCTACAACTTTTTGACAACAATGTATTGTCCCACAAATCCTGCAAGCTTCAACATCACTTTCAATCAAAGCCTGCATGGTACACATTTGTTTTGTATTGCTTTAATCACTAGCTAGCCTTCAACCGCCAGCAATGGAACGGCAAACTAGAAAGATAGAATTCAGTTGAAAACAGTATGTACATAACCGCTGTTTCATTGCTTTTATCGCATTTTGAGTGCATAAGCCGAAACCAGCAAGGCCAACACATTGAATGAACAAAATTAATCATAAAGATTAATGGAAAGGCCAAAAGGTTTAGTTGCAGGTCAGTAAAGTTTTAATCTCATCTCGATCGGACCTCGACAGATAGGACACAACTGAAGGCTTTCTCCACATTCACAACATGTCTGACAGGAAAATCCAGAAGGATAATGTTGATTAGTATGTTTCTGTGCTATAATATGAGAGAAAAAGATAGAGAAACATTACCTGATGGCCACATCCAAAGGCCATATCCTTTTCATTCGAGAGGCAAACAGGGCAAACCTGGCCATAACCATGCAGAATTAATCTTTTTATGCTGTCAAATTTGCACAAATAATGACTATAACATATGTTTACTAATAAAGTCAGCAAGGATCATGTATAGAAAAGGCCAGCAAACAAACGTTCAAGGCTTTCACAATTTGGTACGATACAAATTCTTGGTTACAGAGATCTGAAATGCTGTTCGGTTAAAATTATAGCACATTAAAAAAAATGAAGGAATTGATGACACAACCTTCGGTTGAAAGTGACTTACTTGGTTATCATATGACGAACTTATGGGTGGGGGAGCTGAACTGACTGGTTGGCTGTCTCCTTCATAAGGAGGTAATGAAGGAATTGATGACACAACCTTCGGTTGAAAGTGACTTACTTGGTTATCATACGACAAACTTATGGGTGGGGGAGCTGAACTCACTGGTTGGCTGTCTCCTTCATAAGGAGGTACACTTGGCTTAAAGCTGGAAGAATGATAATATGCTGAGCTGCTGGAAGAATGGTATGGTTTTGAGCCGCTGGAAGACGATTCACCGTACAATGGGGGAGGGAGGGGAACTCTCTGCAGAGCAACTCCCTTCCGATGACTGTGAAGTTAAAACAATAAGTAAATGAATGCGTATGTTCCAAGTTTTCTAGGGAAAAGAAAATAAACAGTACTTTTACCCCAACAAATTAAGCTCCATTGTAGCCTTATACTGAGTAGGAATTTCCATTAGAGCAGCAAGAGCAAATTCTGTCTCCTTTCGAGATGCATTAGAATTCTTTGACATAATTTCCGTGAAATTCACAAACTAAAAGGAAGATTAGAGAAGTGAAGGTTCAACACAACATTTCAAGACATTTGAAGAGTTTCACAGGAAAAGAACAAAAGAATGTAAACACAAAATTACCTGGAAGTTATCAAACTCTCGAGTAGGGATGTTGTCATCAAATTCCTTCATTGTGTCCCATGGTCCATCACCAACCCCGACCAAAATAATGGATAAAGGATGCTTGCTGAGATCACAAAAAGAAAAAATAAATTAAGAAAC
This sequence comes from Erythroxylum savannarum, assembly GCA_025629945.1. Lineage (NCBI taxonomy): Eukaryota > Viridiplantae > Streptophyta > Magnoliopsida > Malpighiales > Erythroxylaceae > Erythroxylum > Erythroxylum savannarum. The sequence goes on along the minus strand of JAOTAW010000202.1, from coordinate 2,392,050 downwards.
CTCATACGGTAGAAAGAGGAAAAAGAAGTGAAAGCGAAGATTCCAGGAGAAAACTTGAATTCACACCTTGCTTCTACGATGGCTTGAACAGTCTTCTGCTCTTGTGGACTAAGCCGGCCACTTTCAGTGTCAACACTTCTAGTAACCTGAGACAAGCATTAACTAGTAAATGATAAATTCTCAAGAGTATAAAATGAGGTGCATAAAATGGATAATTCCAATGGTGACACAAAGTGGAACAGCTCATGTTAACATCTTTTAATTCTCTCCAAAATCATGCTAACATTAGAACATTTATAAGAGAAGTTTGTGTATAATACTGCTTAATGTACATACCTGCCCATCTGCAATTATCACCAATACATGGTACTGACCACCGCTCTGTTCTACAATAGTCATTGCCATTTCAATGATAGGTGCAAAAGATGTTGGGCCTGCCACCAAATAACGACAGTAACAAGTTTAAGGACCGGTTAATAATTTCAAGAAATGCTTTCAGGTGAGAAAACGAGAATCTAAATAGTACGACTCAAACCTGCAAGTCGCAAATGAGGCACAATCTCTCTATACCGACTTAATACTTCCTCAAACCCATTACAAAACCTCTCCTCTGGATAGAAACTGAAAACATCTTGATCATGTGTTGATGCTGAGGATATAAAGGTATAAAACTTAGTAAGACCTATTTGTGTCAGTCAAATCCTCACTGCGAAGTAAATTAACAAAGCTATACCATCCCCAAATCCAAAACAAGGAATCAAGTTGTCCTCATCAAAAGCAGCTAAAGTTTTCCCAATGATGGATATGGCTTGCTCATATGGATTTAAACCATCTCCAATATGATGCAGGCTCCGTCTATTAAATGACTTTGCACCTGCTCATCAAATGAACAACAAATCAATAATATAAAATAACTCAAATTAGCTCAGAACAAACATTTTTGCCATGGAATATAAGACCTAACCTGTCCACTCATTACTCTTCGTGAAATCAACACCAATAATAAGATTTGAAGACTCAAGACCAGCATGTGCCAGAGCTGCCGTCACCTAAATAATTCTACAGATTAGGATTTGATATGCAATTTTTTTCAGTCAATTACATACGAAAATCAAACCTACTGCATTTGCTTGTTATGCTACCTGGTCCAAAGATTTGTATTCATCAGCAATCTTGGAATACTTTCTATCAAGCCGCTTTCTATCACCACCATAATCTTGAGAAGATGGATAATACTGCTGCGAGGACCCATATGATTGCTGTGGTGCATAGCTGTAGTTATAACTGTCTTGATCATACGATGGCTGAGAATAGGCCTGCTGTCCCCATGAAGAGGAATCTGAACGGAAAGAAGAATCAGACCTCCATGTTTCTTCCTTTGAATTTCTTGCACCCATCAACTTAATTGTCTACAGAAATCCAACTAGATTTGAAGGAAAACAGAATAAGACCCACTTAAATCTCAGCAAAATCAACACAAAACCCACCAAAAAGTTATTACTTTACTCGAACAAGACAATGAAATATCTAGAGAACCAAAACTTTTTGAACACGAAGTCCCCCATTTTATTTTGCAAACAAACCGACTCCCATAGAACTGAAACAACCAAGACATTTATTATGTTCCTGATCTAAACGCACACACTACCAGGCTGCTGTATGTTGGATTACTCACGTAACCGTTGACCAATTATCGAGATTCACACCTTATCGGTTAAGTTTCAAACTTCTCATTCCGTGTCAAACACTACTCTAATACAACACGCACCAGAATGGTTTCGTAGCCACAAAGACTCCAACTTTGGCAGGAAAATAAATGCCAAATGGCAACCCAGTTGCTTTCCATAACACCCCTACTTCTATCACCAGCTTTACATAAAACGTTAACAAAATAGCGTCAATATCAATCTCTTTATCCGATATCAACTCTACCCAGATCAATTCCTCCCACACTAAGCAACACTTCTCGAGAACCACCAGATTTACAGGCTAATGCAGCAATATTAGCACAACCCCCACACACCACCATTGCCACCACCATGCACTCCAAATGGGAAGAAAAGAGAAAAAAAATGGTGGGTCTAATTCAGAATAACCGCATTCTTGGGATCTAATCCAAAAATGAACCTTTGAAGATACAGTTATATACAACACACGAAAAGCTGAACTTGCCAGGAAAAAAAAAATTGCACAATCCAAATAATGCGTACCCAATATGTCCCTGAGAAGCAGGCGGTGAGTCCCTATCAATTCCTTCTTTGAACTATGAACCAAGAAGATTATAACGAAATTTTAACGAAAGCAAAAGGTTATAATGGAAGAATCGCCTCAAAGAAGATGATAGAATTAATTGCTGAAAGATTGTTCGTGGCTGTTGAGCTGGTTTACTTTGAAAGAACGACAGAGACTCTGCAATGGTGGATCTGATGCAGAGTTATTGATTTTTGTAATGAAAAGTTTGAATCTTTACACAGGAACGTCAGAGGAAGAAAAGGAGAGAAAGTGGAAACTGATTTATGAAGGAATGGTGTCAGTAGTACAGAATTAATTGCTGGATGGGTATGGACTGCACATGGCAAGAATTCCGTGGGTTCTAACTTCCAAGAACGTGTTTTTATTTTTTAAAACCGCCACCGGGATAGTGGTGGTGGCGGATAATGGTGGATGAGGATGCTGTCGTTTTCATCTAAGGGAGGGCAATTGTGAGCCCTAATAATGTTAGACCTTAAATTGCGCCTAACGTTAGCTGGATTATACGCACAAAAAAGGTGTGCAAAAATATTAAGGTAAATATAGGTGAGTAAGATTAGACTTGGTATGAATTTTGGTGACTAAGCTAAGGACTTAATAAACTAAAGACTTAGCCTATGCTCAGATAAATGGACCACGACTAGCAGACTTGTTGTGGAAAGCATTGGATCAGGCCAGAGCTATGTAGGCTTCAGCAAGATTACACTACATCATTAGCGAATAGAGACCGTGGGGAGATCTTAGATGATGTGGCGACAACTAGGAGATAGAGTTGTAGTGAGACTCAACATTTGAAAATAGTGGGGATCTTCGAGGATAAGAATGTCAGTTTCCTATTTGAATGTAAACTATATCTTTATGTTATCTTGTATATTATATCTTATGAGTTAGAGTCCTATTTGGATGAGGGTGTCATCCAATTGGTCCACATGATATAATCTGATAAAAAATAGACGTAATCTTAGCACGATCTTAGGCAGTTCAGTTTAAGTGGGATTCTGAATATAACTTGGCTTCCAAGTTAGAGTGTCTATATATAGCTCATTCGAGTTTTACTCTCCTCATTCAGTCAGAGAAAGTATTCCTTGTATTCTTCTAAGGGAAAGTAATATAAAAGTTGGTTTTACCGTATCTCTCTTATTTCCTTATTATCTTTATTTTCTTATTGTCTTCGTAGTATTGTTTCTTCGAGGGTGCGAGATAAACACCTCGAGAGTTGTTGAAAGCTGAAGTCTTGCTTAAGCGGACTTAAGTGAGACTGTCGTGCAAAGGGTGTTGGTGATCAACTTCGGTGAAAATTCGAGTCCCAAGGTGAACTTTGTAACAACTGGTATCAGAACAAAATTTTGGGATGGCAGTAGGCAACTTAACAGAACGAGTGACTAGGGTGGAGGCACTTATTGGGTTAATTCCTCAAGGGGAGGAAGAGGTCACACCTCACAATACTCGATTCGAGATGTTGGAGGCGCAAATCCAACAGTTGCAATAACAGATGGCGGATTTGTTGAAGGCACAAGAGGAGGCCCAGTTAGAGATCGTTGTGTTGAGGCGTGTCGTTGCAACGCTAGATGTCGATCAGGTTGAAAGCTCCACACTACAACTTTCATTTGTGAAGGTACATAAACCCAGGGTGTTCAAAGGCACGAGGGACACTAAGGTGTTGGAGAATTTATTGTGGGATATGGAGCAGTACTTTGCGGTTGCTAGGGTATCCGATACTGAGAAGGTCAATGTGACAGTCATGTACTTAGATGGGGATGCCAAGATCTAGTGGAGGACGAGGACCTCTGCGGAGATCAGTGCGGGTAGAACTCCCGTGGAAATGTAGGTGAAGATGAAGAAGGAGCTCAAGGATCAGTTCCTTCCTATGAATACTTCTTAGCTCGCGAGAGATGTCTTGAAGAAGCTTAAGTAGGATGGATCGGTAAGAGACTATGTCAAATCATTTAGTTCTCTAATGTTGGATATTGAGAATATGTCAGACGAGGACAAGCTCTTTAATTTTCTATCAGGGTTACAACCGTGGGCTCAAATGGAGTTATGGGGGCAAAACGTGAAGGACGTGATTGGTGCAATCGCAGCAGCTGATGCCTTGGTAGATTTTCGAATGGCGAAAGAATCTAAGGCGAGCTCCTCAAATTCTTCCAAAGGCAAAGGTCACGCCCAACAGAAGAAGACCAAGGGGAAGAGGAAGAAAGACTTCAAGAAGGGGGATTTCAAGGACAAGGACAAGCGCAAGCAAAATGGTGGCTCTAAGAATGGGGAGACGTCCTCAAAGAAAGGCAAGGTTGTTTGTTATTTGTGAGGCGGTCCACACTTTGCCAGAGAGTGCCTAAGAAAGGAGAAGTTGAATGCCCTAATTGTCGAAGAAGACGGTGAATCTTCAGAAGATGTGGTACTAAATCCGATCACCTTGCTTAATGTGGTTAGCAGTGAGTTGGTTCCCTTTGATAGACTAATGTATGTGGGTGTACAGGTTGGGGAGAAAGACGTAACCGCAATGTTGGATACGAGCGTGACCCACAGTTTCCTAGCAGAAAAGATGGTTCAAAAGTTGGGCATAAAGGTGTCTAAGGCCCCAATGAAGAATAAAACCCTACGGAGAAGGCACAAGCAGTTGCGGGAATTGCTTACAACGTTCCAGTTAGCATTAGAAGTTGGCGTGCCAAGATGAACTTTATTATCATACCATTGGAGGATTTTGAGATGATATTGGGGGTTGATTTCCTCAAAGCAGCAAAGGTGGTATTATATTCAAGTTTGGGAAATATGATGTTAATGAACGATCAAAATTTCTTCCACGTGAATTGTTGTAGGTTTGGTGGTGGAACGACGGATGCTACAACTTCGGTAGGACATGTTTTAGCCATGAGCATCGAGAAAGGGTTGAAGAAAGGCATGGAGACCTATCTCGCTACCATATGGGAAATCAACGAAGACCACGTGGTGGAAGTCCCTGATGAGGTTGCAAGTTTGTTAAGGGAGTTTCGGGAGGTGATGTCGAAAGAGTTGCCAAAAACTCTTCTCCCTCGTCATGAGGTAGATCACAGGATCAAGTTGGTTCCTGGAATGATCCCACCTGCACATGCCCCACATAGGATGTCCCGATGGAATTGGCAGAACTTCAAAAATAACTTGGTGAGTTGTTGGAAGCAGGGTTCATCCAACCATCCAAAGCCCCATACGATGCCTCGATATTATTTCAAAAAAAGCAAGACAATACATTTCGAATGTGTGTGGACTATCGAGCGTTGAACAAGGTAACAATCGAAATCAAGTATCCGGTACCTTTGATTCAGGATTTGATTGATAGTTTGTCAAGGGCTGAGGTGTTCACTAAGTTGGATCTTTGGAGTGAGTATTGGCAAGTGACGATAGCT
>JAOTAW010000202.1:2259856-2272768 GCA_025629945.1 Erythroxylum savannarum | reverse complement strand
TAGATAAAGCAGAGTTCCAGGATTCTAGCGTCGAGAAGATACTAAAATTGCTATTTAACCACAGTGAGAGTGAGGAAGAGGGTGTTCGAAATGTTGTAGCTGAGTGCCTGGGTAAAATTGCACTTATTGAACCTGCAAAGCTCGTTCCTGCATTAAAGGTTTCTGACCTGCAATAATAAAATGGCAGTTCTTTAATTTTTCTTCGAATCTATGGTTGATTGGCATGCACCTGCTTTTTGTGGATTTTGAATTTCTTGCAGGTGAGAACCACCAACCCAGCTGCATTTACCAGAGCAACAGTGGTTATTGCTGTAAAATACTCTATAGTTGATCGACCAGAGAAGATAGATGAGATTATATATCCTGAGGTTGCAACGTTTCTTATGCTTATCAAGGATAATGATCGTGTAAGTAGAGATTCGTTTTATCCATTCCCTTTGATATTAAGTGGAATGGGCCTTAAAACCAAATGCTTGAATCTGGATTGCAGCACGTGAGGCGTGCAGCTGTGTTGGCCTTGAGTACATTCGCACACAATAAGCCTAATCTTATTAAGGGACTTCTTCCAGAATTATTGCCACTTCTCTATGATCAAACAATTGTTAAGGTGACGTGGAATTTGGAGTAATTAGGCTGATTACTGTTCTCAAAGCTTTTCCCATGTTCTTCAAATATGGTTGGTGCAGTGCCTTATTGCACTCATTATTAGTTATTGACTAATAATGCTTGAGATGTTTTATTAGAATCTGCTTATATTACAAGCTTGAAAACTCTTTTGTTCATGTTCTTCGTTCGTACTTATTTATCTAAACACTTTAATGAATTATAATTTCCATTTTAACCAAATCCTATTACGTTACGACTTTATCTTGAATCATGATATTTTGGCTCATTTGTCCCTGATTCTCTTTTGTTTGATGAAGTCTGATGTAGATTAGTAAGGTTTTATTGCTCAACATTATCTAAAGTATCTGATGATGTGCATTACTGAATTCCTTGTGTTCTTTTTTAGATTTGTCAAACTTTATTTGTCATCCTGACTTCACTAGAGATTTAATCTCTTGCAATTTGGATGTTATGCAATTGCTATTCGTGACATTTCTGTTTACTGAACTACTATATTTATGCTGGTTGCGATACTAGTTTTCTTTATGCAATTAGGATTTGTTTATCACTGGCCTATTTGGTGATTTTAAATGCTTGGCTTCTGTAGAAAGAATTGATACGAACTGTTGATCTTGGGCCCTTTAAGCATATTGTGGATGATGGACTTGAGTTGAGGAAAGCAGCTTTTGAATGTGTGGACACATTACTGGATAGTTGTCTTGATCAATTGAACCCATCATCTTTCATTGTTCCTTATCTCAAGTCTGGCTTAGATGGTAAGCCTTTTGACATCTTATTCTCTCTTATTCCCTTCACTCGCAAAAGTCAATGTCTGACCCACTTTCCTTTTTTTCTCTTCCCATTTCACGGTTGCAGATCATTATGATGTTAAAATGCCCTGCCATCTTATCCTATCTAAACTAGCAGATAAATGTCCGTCTGCTGTGCTGGCAGGTCAGTATACTGATTAGTTTCACACTGTTGAGATTCCTATGTATCAGAGATTTATGAGTGATTTGGCGTTGTAACCAACAGTGTTAGACTCATTGGTGGACCCTCTCCAAAAAACTATAAACTTTAAGCCAAAGCAAGATGCTGTCAAGCAAGAAGTAGATCGTAATGAGGACATGATTCGCAGCGCTCTTCGAGCAATTGCAGCCTTGAATCGTATCAGGTTTGCATTTGCTTCATCATAAAGCTTCTGCAAGGCTTAATAGTAAAATGTGTCTGATTACCTGTTGTCAAATGGAACAAAACAGTTACATGTTGAATAGCATACATAGAAATTATGTCAAAAGCACTTGGGAATGCACAGAAACTCTACATCTCAAAGCAGCAGATACATTAGCTCGTCTTTTTTAGTATTATAAAAAGAGATGTCCGTACTGTGGATGCTCAAATCATTATTTTCTATATGCAGTGGAGCGGATTGCTGCCATAAATTCAAGAACCTTATGAATGAGATTTCAAAGTCACTAACACTATCGGACAAATATTATTCCATCCGAAACGAGTAACGGACAAGCCTATGGCCGTTGGATTGTTAAATGGAATGGATTCAATATCAGATGAGAGAGATCTTGTTGCCCGTGCCCACAGTATTCGATGTTTCTGGAAAAAAGAAAGTGATGCAAATGCAAAGTTACAAGTATTGATGTAAAATGGGGAGTTTGAAGAATATTACTGACTTGAAGGGAAAAGATAATGTGGTTGTTTAACCATTAATATGGGAAAAATTTTTGGCCTTGGTTTATTGTGTGTACAGGGTCACTGGTCTGGTCCCAGAATCATCCTCATTTGCAGGTGAAAAGATTTCATGGACAAAATGTGCCAGCCTTGCCTTTCTTTATATGTAACATTCCAGACATTGTTGTGTTCATCTGATTTTGCAATTTATTTATTTTATAATGGTAAAACTCAGCAATCGATATCTGCTATGTATCTATTTTGCATTTTCGGCCCAGGAAGTATATATCTGAATCTCCGTTAAGGTTTTGTTCTAACAACTGCAAGGGCAAGACCAAGCCAGTACTTACCGGACCGATCAGGCTTGTGCAGTTTCAGTCACTGATTTCAGTTTAGTCTGGTTTTTCAAATATTAGTTACATTATGAAGCAAACCTACCAGTATATAGTGGATACAGCGCAAAAGAAACTCTCAGGATGGAGGGCTAAGACCTTGTCGATAGTAGGGCGAGTTGAGGAAGTTTGTCAACCCAACAAGCTGGAATCTAGGCTTAAAACATCTCCGCACGTCTAATGATGCTCTCCTGACCAAACTTTGGATGAGATTTGATTACTAAACCCACAGCTTTATGGGTCAATGTCTAATAGGCTAAGTATCGTTTAGACCAGAATCATATCCCCATCACTTTTAATAGATCAAGAGCTTCCAATACCTGGAGGGGTCTGCCATTTGGCTTTTTGTCTGCCAAGGCCTCCGGTGGCAGTTGGGAAATGGAGGCACGTCTTATTCTGGTTGAATCCCTGGGTGCCTAATTGGGGGTTCTTAATTTCCGTTGTTACCTCCCCAATTCCGGAGAGGGCTTTGTACGCCATAGTGGCGGATTTCATGGATGGGGTAAGCTCTTGGCAATGATACCTCCCCTGCACGCGTGGATATAGCGGCAATCCAATTAGCTACATCCAGCACCGCAGCGGATATCATTGCTTGGGGTCCTACCCAGAATGGAAAGTTCACATTTGCATTACGATTTAATAGAGGGTAACGTCACTATTGCGACCAGAAGACCGTGGGATGCTAACTGAAAATGGGATGGTACCAGCGGATTAGGACTTTCCTTTGGTTATTGACCAACCAAAAGCTTATGGCTAATCAATAGCGCGTAGCTCAACATCACACGATTGACAACCAATGTCCTTTTTGTGGCCATGAAGAGTCTACTCTACACGTCCTTTACGATTGCCGACAAGTCAACTTTCTGGTGTAAATTCCAACCCGTAATAGTGGACCTGGATTTCTTTCTATATGATGTGGAACAGTGGGTGACTTGTAACCTCAAAAAGCACGATCAAGTCCAGTTGGTTCAATGGACTACAATTTACGGGTAGCCTGCTGGTTCCTTTGAAAATTGCTTAATAAAAATATCTTTGAGGAAGCTTTTACTTGGCTGAAAGACGGTCATCGAGCAGTCGTGGACTATGTAACTGGATAGTTAGGGTTAGAATCATTGAGCGCTGTGTGTATGGGGAACACGAGTTAGCAGTGGGACAAATTGTGGGTTGGGCTAAATCTCTGGAGGACTGGGTCAAGCTCAATCTTGATGGAGCAGTTAAGAATGGGTCTAACATTGCTACTGCTAGAGGACTGATCAGGGATTGGCAAGGCCAGTGATGCGGGGGTTTTCTGCATCACATCATATTGGTCGGAACTCTCCTCTTGTTGCGGAACTTTGGGGAGTCCATTCGGGCCTTCATTTGGCTTGGACACTTAGATTTCGACGTGTTATTATTGAAGTAGACTCTTTGGAGGTGATAAACCTCCTTTTCCTTGGCCAACTTACCGTCGACTGAGTACTCTTCTTTGGTGACAATATCCGTGGGATTCTGCGTCGAGAATGGGAGGTGAAGTTACAACATGTTCATCGAGAAAGGAACCAGTGTGCGGACAGCCTTGCCGCTCTTGCAGCTTACTCCAGCCTCGAAGTTCATACCCTTTAGGAGGCTCCGACGCTTGTCATGGCCCATATGTACCAAGATAATCACGGAGTCTTGTATCGCAGATCTCTGCGTTAGTTAGGCCCTAGTGTTTCGGTTTTTTCTTCTCCCTTGTATTAAAAAAAATATTTATTAGCTTAAGATTTTTATTACTTTATTATATGATTTATTATGTTGGGCATGGAAAGCGGCATTCCTCTATTTTTTTTTAAATTGACATTATTTAATTACATTATTGAAGTTATGTAATTTTAATTAATAATTTTTAGTTTATTAACAAGAAAATGTCATTTTTATTTTATCTCAATGAAATTTTAGTTTATTTGAATTTGAAGTTTGTAATTCTTTAATAAAAATTATTATAATTTTTATGTTGATTGAATTTTAAATTATTTAACTAATAATTTTTAACCTATTAAATAAGTTTATTATTTTACTCTATCTTAGTTAAAATTTAAATTATACAAAACTCATTAGACTGAGTTTGAATATAGTTAATTGTTATCCTTATCCTTGAAGTAAAAAAAAAACAAAGAGTTTGTAAACCATATAATTACTTAAATTGTGTAGCTAGCAAAGTTAGCTAGTATTTATAGGAAATTAAGAAAGAAAAGATTTAAGTAATTTGGAGTCACGCTATTAAGAAAATGAGAGAAGATTGTATTTAAAAACTGGAAAAAAAAAGAAGGTCTTAGAAAAATTAGAGGTAAGTGATTAAGAATAATATGAGAATTTACCGAAAACATGACTCTTAATAAAAAACTTTGAAGTACTAGGAGTGATCTCAGGTCCTCTTTCTTACAAGTCTTTTGAACATTTTTTTTTCGAATCTTTTATGCATTTTTATTTTATTTTTAATTATTATATAAATTTTTCGTAAGGTGAAACCTCTTAAAGTTAGGAGCAGATCTGCAGTTCCCATTCTGCTGTGTCTCTTGTGCCTGAATAAATTCCCACATTCGGGCAGAATAGGAGCAGTAGATCTGAAAGCCTTACTTATTAGCGATGTTTTCGTTAGGTTTTCGTTGTTACGGTAAGGAAAAAAAAGAAGAATTATTTAAAAAAATAAATAAAAGGATAATAACATTCATGAAATTTAGTGCTTGCTTAATGCTTTTACTTAGAATTAGATTACAACCAATAGAATAAAAGTCATTATCTGATATGGAAAGATCCTTTTAGATGCAAACTTATTCTTCTGGTAATTGTTACATATGCATGAATGTTTGCTTGTCCATGATCTGCAGAGACACCCACTACCACCACAACCGCCGCCGCCGCCACCACGTAACACAAGTGTTGAACCTCTGGTTTAATCGACATTGCTTCTACTGTCTATGCTAAAACATGGACAGAAGCAACTAATTAGATAGTAGAAAATCCCTTTCCCGCCGGATGATCTTGATTTCTGTCCCACGGCCACCGGCACACCGTAAACTGGGGTCGGTGGCAAATGCTGCTGGTACGATGTTGTCCCGTACAGGGGAGTTGTTTCACTAACGATTTCATCCCCAGTTTCATTTGGTGAATAGCCTGCTGATTCTGGGACGTAGTGCTGACCATCATCAACCCCGTTCCCATCCCAAGTGGAATCATCGGACTGATCCTGCTCAAGCCATGGTGGGAGAGGTGGAGCTGAGGGATGAGGAGCGGAGGTTGTAGAGTAGAAGCAGTGGTCGGAGTAATGGCGATGGAATGTTGTTGTTGTTGGAGGAGGAGGAGGAGGAGGAGGAGGAAGAGGAAGACGATGGTATCTGAACATTGGATCATGGTCATGGTGAGGGTAGTGAGTCTTCTTTCGTAGCTTCTTTCTTCGCCAAAACCTCTTGAGCTTCTTCGCTGCCTTAAACATTTGTAAATGGAGGATATGCCAAGAGTGAAACAGAAGTTTTGATGGTTAAAGGCTCATAAAAAGCTCTACTAGTACCAACAAAAACGCCTACTTTTCAAACCTTGTGACCGTTATATGTCCATCCGTTTCTTTACAGGAATTGATTGGGAGGAGCTGGTGCGAAAGATTGCATCTTTTTTAAAGATTGGCTCTTTTTTACAATTTGACTCGAAATCTGATCAGATTTCAAATTAAAAATTGGGTGTCAAACCTGCTTGGATGTAGTTCAAGTTAGACCCTGAACCCAAAATCCTAAGAATACTTAGACCAAACCCGAACAAATCTTGTTGAGTGTTTTGATAATCTCAAAACTATCAATTAATGGAAAGGCTCTTTGAGAGTTTCTTGATCCTTTTCAGTACCATTTGTGGACAGAAGACAGTGGACAGCAAAATGAAAAAAGAAGACAGGTGAACTGGTGAAATAGAGCCTGTCTTCAGTTCCCAAGTGGTCTTGGTGGAATGGACAAACTTTTTGATACCTATATATCAAATTCGAACAAACAAGCACTAAAAAGGTTACAAATATCTGTTACAAATATCTTACAAGGCAACAAATCCATCCCTCTATTTCATTGTTTTGGTTCTAATGATAGAAGAAGTCCCATTCTCTACACTTCGACATGTTCAGTACAATTCGTACCAATGCCAGCAGACTTACCACAGCTTGTTTCGAAGGCTGTTCTGGCTCTTGCCCCAGACGACCATATAAACAAGAAAAACTTTGGGGTTTTTCTCACTCTGCCACTCCCATTTGGCAACTCTTTACAAACATTCATTGTAAACTGAAAGAGGGCGGTATCAGCATCCAGACCCGACGATAGACGAACGGTCCTCCATGTTCATCATTCCATCAACACCAGCGTTGGTTGTTTTGATGTCTTCACTGCCCAGAAGTTTGATCTTTGGTGACAACCGCTTCACTTCCTCTGATGTGTAAATATAAATCTTCCTCACCATGCTGCAGAACTCACTGCAATTAAAAGGAAAATATGAAGAGCAAGATGAAACAGGAGCAGAGACAGACAATATAGAAAGATCAAAGATTCATTTGCTACAACTTTTATACGCACAAAATAAGGACAAAAAGAAGGAAAAAATCAATGATGGTAACCAAAACTTACTGCCATGGATCATCTCCAACCATCATCATGTCATCTTCATCATCGGTATAAACAACCTGCCATTTCTTGGTTGATCCACAGAGTTCGCCATCAATATCAAACATCTCATCCAGTTTCTTCAGGAGGTCCTCGTAACAATCGAAACGCGTCAAATCCACCGCCCTCCCAACAGCAATCCCTTGCATGTGAACCTAGAACAAAGATGCAAACTAATCAAATATTTAATTGGGAGAACAAAAACAGAAGATAAGAATCTTACAACAATCACTCGTATTAGTTCCTTTTAGTTAATAACAACATGATGAAAAGGAGAGTGCGCTAATGTTGGTCACTGAGAGGAAAAAAGAAAAGAAAACACCAATGATTGAAAGTTTAAAAATTTTCTGTATAATGGTAAATTCTGCATGATAGTAGAATCAAATTGCAGATATACATGGGCCAAAGGGGAATGACCTTAGTGCAACTCCTGATTTGCTTGCTCTGTAGCTCCTGGGGAGACCTTAGGGAAGATTTCTCAGGTTCACAACTTACTGAAGGAATTTCAGACTGATTAACATGGGATGGCTCAGAATGTTGGTCCGACTCTGTATTTAGGCAGAGAACTGAGCAATTATCTTTTAATCTACCAGATACATTATCCACAATCATATTCCCATCTGCATTGGAGTTATCAACAAGATGAATTCCAAACAACATTGGTCCAGAGTTCCTAGTGCCTTGTCTACTTTCCCCAGGATCTCTGCCAATTGGGGCAAATGACTCCATAACACTTTCCATTGGGTTAGGCCAGAACATTGAGTTTGCAGAAACACCAGCCAGTTGGCTACTGCCACTGAAGTCAATAGCGCTAGCCTTTGTAGCAGCAACTAGAGAGGGCGACTGATGCAGGTCTTCTCTACGTTGTGAGTTGGCGTATAAGAAAGTGGGAGAGTTAACTGCGGGCTTCCACGTACCTAATGGACAGAGTAACAGATAATTTAGTTTAGGCATAAGGGAACATTATGCTCAGGAACAAATTAAGTGGCAGAAAAAAAGCTGATAAAATGTAAAAGAAAATTGAAAGAATTGAAACATCTTTGCTTAGTTGTTCGGATTGAATGAAACTAATGGAACCAAAATGAAAGGAAGATAAAATATTTAGTAAACAACAGTTCATCACTACATTTAGGAAAAAGAAAATTTGAAGCAATTAGTTCAATTTTAACTAGTGTCAAATTAGTGTTCCAACTTCCCCCCCCAACTTAGTAAGAAATGTTTCGGATAGGTCAAACGGTATACTTTCTTCTAACTCTCTCTTTCTCTGGCTTCCAAACAGAAGGAAATGATATCATTTTCAGTTCTCCATCCTTTGAATTTCTTTCATCCAACTTCCATTCAAAACAAGCATAATGTAAGGATAGATATAAATACCAAGGGCAGAAAAATCAGGTGCTGGTGGCAAAACAGGTAATCGTGCCCTTTTGCTCCTTTGCACAGGTTGGGGATTTGATGGTGTGGTTACAATAAGTGGTTCCAGTTCCCAAGGTGATACCCTTTCTGGGCGCAAGATGGATGAAGGTTCGTCCCATTGAACCTGTAAAAATATATAATATCAAAATAAGAGCAAACAAAAAAGATACTATTTCCAACATAAGGATTGGAAGGACCAATATCTTTACTCAAGCAAATCAAGATGATGTCACCAATATTGAAGAAAGGCAAAGCTAGGGTCTAGCTAGACACTCTGAAACTAATCAACATCATACTAGAATATGAATTACAATGATGAACAAAACGGGTTGCCCACCTTCAATGATCTCCACTCAGAATTAGTCCATCCTGATGACATATTATCTCCAACACCAACAATTGTACCACTAAACCTGTAGTGTGGTGAAGAATGATTATCCAAACCTATCAATAACTTGAGCAAATCCAGTGTAAGATAATATACCTTCTTTCAGGAACTTCTTCACCCTCAAATCTCATCTTAAATCTCATCCCAACAGAGAGCTTAGGGTTCAGAGATTCAAGATACCTGTTAACGCTCACAATGAACTCAGATCGACTAGTTCTGCATATGCATATAATCAGCGGAGTTATGAGTCCTCTTGATAATCTTACATAAGTCAGCAGCATTATGAATCCAAAGACTAATAAGTAAGCTATGGAGCAAGTGGAATATTGGTGTTAATTCACAAAGGAATTAGCCATACTCAGCCCCACAAACTAAAAATCAAATATGGTGTACACTTTCAGGAATGTGTCACGGGGAAGAATTAAAAGATCTTAAATTTGAACATATATACTGTGCTTGCGAGTCCCAGACATAAATCATTTCATCAAGTAACAGTCATACATGTAATGCTTTAAAACATGAGGAAAAGAATCTTCTATGACATTGCTGTTAAACAAGAAACTGGTGACGAATAAAATTGGTTTCCACCATCCCATAAATATTACTAAAACCTTAAACATATTAAGGAATGTCCTCAAAGAAACCATACCAATATATCATTAAATCTCATGGGTGATTATCTCAGAGACTTAGTATTAATATAAAAAAATTTACATACATTCTTAATTACAAATATAGATATGAAGAAATATGTATTTCACCTTATAAATAGGAATTTATTATAGTATGTAACATAAAGTCCCTATAAAAGACGCACCCCTAATCGTTTTGTGTCCATGGACATAAGATTTACAGCTGAAGCACATAAAACCTTGTATAAAATCTCTCTCCAAACTTCTCTCTATTTTCAATTTCAACAATTAACTTCCATAAGTAGCATATTACTTCATAAAAAAAGAATAAAATACACTTCTAGGAAAAGAAAGACACAAATAGCATGCTCTCATTCTGTTAGACAAATGAAAAGGAAAAGAAAAGAAGACAGTGAGATACAACAGGGTGCAAACTTCAGCAATGTTAATCACGCAGTAAAACCTAAATGACAATAAACAAGAGAATTTATAGTCCTTGAAACCTTGGCTTATAGAATACAGAAAAAAGAGTTCCAGTCGCGATGGCATGAGAAGCCGTAGCAAGTACACCAAGATGCATACTTTGACTAGATATTACAGAAGATGGCATATTTGTTTGCTGTCTCATGAGCCTCCTCACTCCAACACGAAGTTCTCCACTTTCTCCCCTGAAATTAATTATAAAAGCTCTTAAAAGGCAGTATTTTGTGGTGTGTCTTCATGTCTTTCTGTTTCAAGGACAAGTTGAGAACAGATCCTTCCTGCTAAAATTCTTATTAGTCCAACTCATGAATTTTTCATTTTCAATCCCCTTTACCGAAACTCTTATTTCATAATCTTTTGTGATAAGTGAATAGGAAGGATTGAATTCAACCCACATAGTGGCAAATAGGATAAGATGCAATAATATTTAAGAATACTAATCAATAATATAGAAAAGGAATTTGCCTTAGGAAGATGAATGCATCGCCTGCAACCAACTTCTTAGAGCTAACAAAGACACTCCACCCAGTTGTAAGCAAGTGACGCCTAGGTTGGCCTGTGATTAAAAATGTGTTAAATAACTTTCCGCATATAACCAGTAAAAGATAATGCAGCATATAACCACTGGACTGACCCCTCTTTTCCAATTCATTCACATAATAAATTAACCAGAAGAATGGTATCCTTGTAGCTATGTTACAAAATGTACGTATCAGAGTTTCACACGATATGTTAGTTCATTTTACGCCAAACAAATAATCTCTTCCCAGAAGTTTGGATCCTTACTCAAAAGATATGAAACATAACTTCCTGAGAATGCTCAAGACTGGATAGGTCAAGATGATTAAACCCAAATCATGTGAATGATCACACACTACAAAATCACGGTAGAGTAACATTCCTATACAAGTTAAAGCACCTACAGCATACCATAGGCCCCAAGATCCTCATTAATTTTTTATTTTGGTTTTGAACACCAATTGCATACATTATAGCAGAAGAAATGAAGCTACCAGAAGTTTCAATCAGTATGAATATTTAAAGACAACTAATATATTGCACATGAAAAGGATAGCTAGTATATTGTGCCACATAAATGGAGTGAAGAAGACAATCAGGCGCTCTAGAGGAGTAAACATTACTACTAGCAAACTTCAATAGGACGTTAACAACGCATCATATTTAAGTCTAGACACCATTGCTAACCTCGAAAAATGTGTCGAAAGTGCCATTGATTGCCATGCAAATCAGTTGCCACCAACTCTTGCCAAGGTGGCTGCTGGGACATATCCTAAACAAAAGGAAATGTAAGACAGTCACTCAACCAGAAAGAAGTGGTAGTAATAGGATAGAATTGATGAATACAAATCCGTGCTAACCAGTGGAGGCAGACAGTCATCTGCATGCCTTCGAAGAACAGAGAAACCACCATGGGTGCTTGTATCCGATGCAGTAAGTGTCTTACAAAAAGAATGGACTGTACATCTTTCAGGTTCTGGGAGGGGAGGATCAGGGCTGGTAACCTCACTTTGCTGATCCATATAGGTAGATGATAAAAAGGCAGACATAAGGTACAAATATAAAATAAATACAGAAACGTAAGGCACAATAGATTGTTCCAAAAAGAAAGATAGCTTACAGCAGGTTCAGGAAGTAGAGTTATTTGTGCATAAACTTCATCTGTTTCAGGTTCAGCCTACAATCCAATTTGAATAACACCAAAGCAAAATATAAGTACCAAAAAGTACATTTGAAAGAAAAAAGCAATTTCTCACTATGGAATAAGATGGCTTGAATCAGAATCAAAAGCATTGTGGTACTCACCCTTCGCTGAACATTGACTACTTTGCACAGAATTTTTGATGGAAGATTGAAGGAGGGAATTTGCTGCTCTGAACCCTGATGCATTGAAGCTTCAAGCTACATGAAAGTGATATGGTTTTATCAGTGAGAAAATAGAAATTGCCACTAGCTAACAATATTCAAAGGAGTAACATTCAAGGATCTCAGCCTACATTCAAGAGTAACTTTTTACAAATAATCAACTAAGAGTCATACAAAGTCATTGGTCTAATTCATCAAGGATTACCTGCTCCATGTGACCTTGAGGAAAATAATAAACTCGCTCCCCTTCCCGAGGAAGGGTAACAAGAGGTCCAGCACATGCATGCCATAGCTCTTTGTACAAAGCATCATTGCAACCCCCTATTGACAAAAGCCACAAAGTTAGTTTTCAATGACCAACCACAAATGGAAAGAATAAAAAAGAACCAAAAAATGGATGTCTTGCATCACTGTAGAATACGCTAAGCCATATAAGAAAGTCATTATAAGACAGGAGATAAAGCCTATTACACAATGCCAGATAACTGGGTGGGTAGGGAACACATTAATGACTAAACTTTCCACTGCCTTCCTCTCAGGAAGAATAAACTCTTTCATGACCATATCATTGATGGCATGAAACTTCCATATTTTAATGCTTAACTTGAGGAACACCCTGTGAAGCTTAAAGGTAAAAAGAATTAAGGAGAGGTGAAGAGCCACAAAAAAATTTCTTTACGTGTGCACAAAGTAAACTAGAAGGCCTTAGTGCCTTATAGGAGGTGCTTGAATCTTTATGAAGTGCTATAAAATACTATGACAAAGTTCAAAAGGAACAC
>JAOTAW010000202.1:2176842-2188114 GCA_025629945.1 Erythroxylum savannarum | reverse complement strand
TTAATATAATCTGTTGATCAAATCAGATAATATAATTAACTATAAGCTAACTGCTAATAAAATTAGTTAATTTTCAAATAGAATTTTAAGGAATGAGAGTTGGAAGGGAGTGATTGAAATAAAAGATTTTGACTACGAATAAGACAAAGGAAAAGACTAATTTGATAAGAGTAAGAAAACGACACCGAATAGGGACAGAGGAGGGAAGTGTATGGAGGAAGGGAAGGCGCAGGACAAGAAAGATGCGCAGGATATATAAAAGGGTCCTATCACCTTCCTGCGCAAATTAGGGCTACTCCTTTTACCAAATTCCACTTATTGTACCAAAGAGGAGGCGTAGGATAGGAAAGATGCGCAGGATATATAAAAGGGTCCTATCACCTCCCTGCGCAAATTAGGGCTACTCCTCTTACCAAACTCCACTTATTGCACCCCCTGATGCATGATATATTGGTACTTCTCTACCGTTCTCTCTCCTTGTATTTTTTAGAGACCTGTTGGTTGTATGTTCATTTTAGCGATTAAAGGGAAATGAATGTGAAAATATAATCCATGTGTAACGTTGATACTTTTTTTTTAGAGTTTTTTTTTAATCATGGGCAGCATTCAAGTTTGAGACTTTGATTCTGGTGTGAATGTATTTAGCTTGAGATAATTATTGTGGGGTTTCTTTTTGGATTGTTCTCGTTTATGTTATTTTTCTTTTTTATAGGGCATTCGTTGCTGGGATGGGGGATTCAGAGGTGGGAATGTTGTGGGAAACAGTTTTGACAAAGATTAGGAAATGTTATTTGTATGGTCTGGTGTAAGCTCTATATATGTCTGTAGACTGTATTATAGGATGTGCAAAAAGGAAAGCAAATGACAAAGCTTTGATTAATCTTCAGTGGAATGGAAATGTTATAAAATTGTGGGTTAATGCAAAAGCATTTGATTTCGACTTTGTATTTTAATTTAGTGTTATTTCCTAATACAGTATAGATGTTTTTTGATTCAATGCTGCTGATTACCCAATAAACTCTTGTTAGCTGGTTTCACAAACAGCTTCTTCCTGTTTCATCTTCGCTTATAGATTTAAATTAGATGAGCTTGCTAAGTTTGAAGGCGATAAGGTTGAACTTCTTTGCTTTTCTGTCCTCATATATGCAACGTGTGCCTGCAAAATTTTGAAAGGAAGAATGATGGAGTGGTTCTAATTCTTTTACTGTCTTTCTTCATTGACATGGGCCTAAAAATCTAGAGGGACAGGAAGAACTCTTTGGTAGATGTTTTATTGTTAATAATTGTTTGTTGTTGGAGATTAGAGTCTCTGACTATTTTTTTCTTTTCTCAAGTCTCATCAGGAGATATTGTTTTTTTCAAATTTTTTGGGACACAGAGGATGTTATTGTTCTTGGAGAAGAGGACGGTCACTTAGATTGATGGCTCTCATGGGTTGTAGAGCTTTTTCTTTTGTTACTTGTTTTGCTTCCCAGTGTTTACTGTATGTGGCATATGATTCCAAGTTTTTGGGAATGCTTGTTAAGTTACCTTTTATTTCCATCCTTTATTTACGATCTGACATTTACATCATGATATGATGTGTTTAGACATATGTCTTTGTAAACTTTGTCTTATTGCTACGTTGGTTGCAGCTATACTGAATACACTTTACTCAGGTAAATGAGAAAGATATGATGTCTGAAGAAGCTGGGCATATGCTTGTGTACGAAGATCCCTCAGACCACCGATCTATTTCTTTGGACGATACTAGCAGTACAGAAGAATCGCCTAATGAAACTAGACTGTCATTGGAAACTGCCAATGATGCAATTCCTTACATCGGACAAAGATTTGCTACTCATGATGCAGCTTATGAATTTTACAGTGAATTTGCAAAGAGATGTGGGTTCTCAATCCGTCGTCATCGAACAGAAGGCAAAGATGGAGTTGGCAAAGGACTCACAAGACGGTATTTTGTTTGCCACCGAGCTGGGAACACCCCTGTTAAAACCTCAAATGACAATAAACCACAAAGAAACAGGAAATCATCACGGTGTGGGTGTCAAGCATACATGAGAATAAGCAAGACTACAGAGTTAGGAGCACCAGAATGGCGTGTGACTGGTTTTGTAAACCACCATAATCATGAACTCTTGGAACCAAATCAAGTTCGTTTCCTTCCTGCTTATCGAACTATATCAGATGTGGACAAGAGCCGAATACTCATGTTTGCTAAAACAGGGATTTCAGTGCAGCAAATGATGAGGCTCATGGAACTTGAAAAATGTGTGGAGCCTGGATATTTGCCTTTCACTGAGAAGGATGTAAGGAATTTACTTCAGTCATTTAGGAAATTAGATCCAGGGGAGGAAACTATAGACTTATTAAGGATGTGCAGAAACATCAAAGAGAAGGACCCAAACTTCAAATTTGAGTGCACACTTGATGGAAACAACAGATTAGAGAATATTGCTTGGTCATATGCATCGTCTGTCCAATCATATGAGATTTTTGGTGATGCAGTGGTATTTGATACAACACATCGCTTAACTGCATTTGACATGCCTGTTGGGATATGGGTTGGGATGAATAATTATGGCATGCCTTGCTTCTTTGGCTGTGTACTTTTAAGAGAAGAAAATTTGAGATCGCTATCATGGGCATTGAAGGTAATAGATCGAAACAATCTTTACTTTGAAAAGTTACTCTTACTTTCACTTGAACAACTTCAATTGGATCTCTGATTGGTTCTAGCTATAACATTTATAAAAAAATGGCCATGGACTGTATGTCATGAAATTGAATAAAGGTATGTAACAGGATAATAAGGGTTAAGGTAGTAATGAGACAGTAAAAACATTTGGCTGACCAGGTATGCATCACCTTGAAATGAGAGTTGAGGACTCATGTGAGCTATTGCCATTTCTTGATTTCCAAATTGTATTTTTGTTAAAACTGACAGGCCTACCCGACATTCATATGCACCTTTGTTATAGTTATTGCATGCATGATCTTTTTTGATAATGCAGCTGCGCCTTTGACGTCTGCAACTTCAACTCTTAGGGTTTTACATTAATATTTTCTTGTTCTGGGAAGTGACATTTTCATTTTTTTATTTGTGGAGAGGCATAAACATTAATACATATTAATATTCAACTGGGGCATTTTGGCTGCTAAATTAATGTTGATTTTTGTTCTTTTACCTATTTCCATGAAAGGCATTTTTAGGGTTCATGAATGGGAAGGCTCCACAAACAATATTAACTGATCAGAATATGTGCCTCAAAGAAGCAATAGGAATGGAGATGCCATCAACAAAGCATGCACTTTGTATATGGATGATTGTAGCAAAGTTCCCATCTTGGTTTAACGCTGTTCTAGGAGAACGTTACAATGAGTGGAAATCAGAGTTCCATCGTCTATACAATCTTGAATCAATTGATGACTTCGAATTGGGCTGGAGGGATATGGTTAATTCCTTTGGTCTTAACACCAACAGGCATATTGCAAACTTGTACGCATTAAGAACACTTTGGGCCTTGCCATACTTGAGAAGCTATTTCTTCGCAGGAATGACTGCAGCTAACCATTCAAAAGCAATCAACGGCTTTATCCAACGGTTTCTTAGTGCACAAACTCGACTTGCACACTTTGTGGAGCAAGTATGTTCTCTCCCAGTTATTCCTTGCAATTACTAGAGAAAATTTTTTGTGGTGCCAGTCTTCTTGCTTATTTTAGTCAATATTATTGTTGGTGTTCAAGGTATAGTTTTGCTTGTGAGTTTGTTTTTATTCGATATCTGTCTTATTTTTGGTGAATGTAATGGTTTTGATATACATTTACACTTGGCTGAAGTCTCTGTGTTCAGTCATCATTTATCTTCCAACATTTCTTCTGAAAATGTGGGACAGCTTTCTCTGTGTTTGAATTAGTTCCCCTGCAAGCAGGTTGCTGTTGCGGTGGATTTCAAAGATCAAGCTGCTGAACAGCAAACAATGCAGCAGAATCTTCACAATATATGCCTGAAAACTGGGGCACCTATGGAATCACATGCTGCTGCAATATTGACACCTTATGCCTTCTCTAAGCTGCAAGAACAACTTGTTTTAGCTGCACACTATGCATCATTTCAGATGGAAGATGGTTTTCTTGTGAGACACCACACCAAACTTGAGGGAGGCCGAAAAGTGTATTGGGTTCCCAGGGAAGGTATCATTAGTTGCAGCTGTCATCAGTTTGAGTTCTCTGGAATTCTCTGTCGACATGCACTTCGAGTTCTTTCCACAGGGAACTGCTTTCAAATACCTGAGAGGTACCTTCCTATTCGTTGGCGTCGAATCAGCACATCCCCTTCGAAATATATTCAGAGTTCTACAAACGATCATGGAGAAAGAATTCAGTTGCTACAAAATATGGTGTCAAATCTCATAACTGAAGCTACCAAGTCGCGACCGAGGCTGGATATTGCAATTGAGCAAGTTTCTATCCTCTTATCTCGCATCAGAGAGCAACCATTTCCGTCACTGTCTGCAAGGGACACTTCCTCCATGCATAGATCTCTTTAGCACCTAAGAATTGTGTTTGGATTTTCCTGCAACAAGCCCATCTCTTTGGAAAGCAAAGATGGCAGATTACAGAAAGCAAAATAGAGTAGCCTAATTCAGTTTGTGGGTTCAAAAGCTTTAGAAGATTTTGGGAACATGCAGGCAGCTGTAGATCTCCCAGTTGCATCTTTTGTACCTGTTAGGCTGTTAGTTCTGGGGCAGAAGTTTTATGAGGAGCCTGTTTCATGTATAAATATATACATGACAAAGAACAATCTTATGTACATATGTAATATCCATGTCTGAAAATTTAAACTTCACTATAGTATAGATTAGAAGGAAAGAGTTGGGATATAATTGTCTACTTGCATGAAAGGAATAAAGAAAAAGCAAGAAAGAGTTGTATTTTTCAGAAATACAACAAATTGACTGCATTGGTTTTCTTCTTGCTCTCCTGAGAGTGACCATTTCAACAACTGTTAATTTCAGAAGCAAGTTCCAATCTTTCTTTCTTTTTTTCAAGACTTCAGGAGCCATCTACAATGAAATCCAGTCAATGGATCGCCAAGATCTTGCTGATTTTTTTATATCATTTTTGGTTACTTTAGCTTCTCTGGGCATCCAAAATCCTCCAATTTTATCCCACCTGCAAGCCTAATAGAATGTTCTTCCATTTGAGGTCACAATGAACGATACCATTCTGATGAACGTACTTCAAACCATAAAGTAACTTCCTGTGTACACAGCGGATTCCCTTCCTGTCTAATCACATCTGAATTTATCCGCAACGTCTTTCAAGCTCCCTCAATCCATAAACTCCAGGAAATGTTCAGGTTGCTTTCACCATTAGACCCTTTCAGTTCAATTTTTCCTAGGAACCTGACAAACATACTGGGAATTCAATGTCTTGAGCCTATTGGCCTCCTTCGTTAGAGATTCTACGGCAAAAGAGTGTGCCCGTGGCCTGGTTCATTGCCAAATTGACACTCGTGTGATCCTGAACCAATAACTTTACCTTTCATCAGGTTTACAGGTTCTTGTATGCACTCGACAACCTTGTTCATCCTAAGAGTAGCGGATGCAGGATTCACAAATATAAACAATGAAAGTTTGCCTTTCACTCATCAACTCGGCTGAAGAGATTAATGTTGGCAAAATTTGTCAATGTCTAGTTATTTGACCTGTGAACAATATAGCTATCATAATCTGCTTGTTAAAGCCTTGAACTACGGATGAAGAACCCAAATACAAACATGAAAATCCTAGTCTCATCTTTGAAACAGCTGTTAAGAATGACAAGGACAATCAAATCTTAAATCTACAGTCCAACAGGGGAAAGAACAGCTCTCTTAAAACATAACATCAACTTTCTGCAAAGAACTTGAACTGTGAAAAGCTGCTTCTTTTTCTGATAGAAACCGTTTCTACAAGGACAAATAGCTTTTCCAAGGGAGCAGTTGGAGTTAATGTAGTTGCTAAATTTCTTCACAATGGAAAGAAGATAATGTCATGGAGGAAAACCGATTCACATAGAAAGCAGTTCTGTAATATTGTGTTTACCGCTTTTGCTTTGCAGGTCTGTTTACAAATGAGACCAATATGCAAATGGAGAAAACATATGCAAATTTCAGTTGTTAGTTGAAATAATTCAGTCTAATACAATATCTCTGGGTTTCCTTATTTTGTGATAAATAAAGCCCTCAGCTGTACAGAAGATCCATCATCACACATCACCAAACTTCTTCCAAGCATACTCAAATAAAGACTGAAAAATACTTTTTGAATCTGTCTCTTCAGGCAACCTGAGAAAACGAGCAACTCTATCAAATCCAGGATGGTACATTAGCTGCGATTCTTCCTTCACTTCTAACCTTGTGTCCTGCTTGTAAAGTTTCGGTTTTGATAAAGCCCACTGCATCGCCCAAATAGCTAAAGGGCGCATGTAACATATGGATCTATACTGGTCATCGGTGTTCCAACCTTCTGGGGTTTGAAAAGAATAACTGTTTACATAAGAAATTAGTTAGCTGTAAAAGCAGTGCATCTCAAAGGTCATGCCTGTGTTTTGGTATCCTAGTGTGTTTAAGCAGATATGATTTCAGATAGTTATGCAGATGCAAGTAAATTCACAGGATAGCTGAAAAGAAAATTTCATTATGGTAAGTGCCCATGGATGTGCTTACCCTAGTCCTGCTTCAGACCATGCAGCCTCATACACCCCACTTGCTGTATGAAATGCCATATCTGTTAATTCCTCATGGATCATCGTTGCAGCAACTGCATATGTGACTCCAGACCAAATTTCTCTTGACTGCATTGATGAAAGATCAACATTCCCATCTGGTAGCATCCCATTTACAGCTCCTCGCTTCCCATCCTTCACCTTCAAGACATTGTAATTGTAAACCTTCTCTAATGCACATTTTGCTTTGTCTTCATCAACAATTGGCAAAAGTCCACAGGCTCGTGCGTACCTATAAACAGAACAACTTAGTATATCATGTTTCTTCACCTTATAATATCAAGAGAAGAGAACGCAGAATTAAGCATATCCGGACCCACAATATTTTGATCCTAGAAGATTAATTGATCTCAAAAATATCAACTTAAACCTAGAAATGAATGCTCTAGGCCATAGAAACTGTGAAGCTATCATAAACTAGTTCTTTGGAAATAACACACATGCATTTGAAACAAAACTTCTTAAAACAATTTCTACTTTTAAAAGCAAGAAAGATAACAGGAGAATATGAATCAAGCGCTTTTGTATTTTAAATCGAAATAGATTATAAGTGACGAAGCATAAGGCATTCAATATGTTCAAATCATATTAACTGCAACAGACCATTGTCCAGCCAATTGATCAGCTTGAATAGATGAACTGTTCCTCCCCTTGCTGTTGTCATAATTGAAGTAAGAACCATTCCATAACTTTCCATACACAGCTTTTGCCTTCTGAAACCTAAACCAAAAGTAGTCTTCTGAATCCTTGTCACCTAGTTCTCTCGCCAGGGCTGATGCAGCCTGTAAAGCTGCCACCCATAGACCACCACTGTATGCACTCACACCAGACACAGACCATGTATCATATGTCTGATCTGGAAAGCCATCATTTTCAATCATCCCGTCACCATCCCTATCAAACTGTTCCATAAAAGCCATGGCCATATAAACTGACGGCCAAACAGCTTCTGCAAACCTTTTGTCACCTGTAGCAACCACGTCCCTGTAAACTTGGAGAACAAATTTGGGATTCAAATCTTTCCATCGATCTGTATTATAAAGGGGGTAGGCATTCACTTCAAACCATGGATCATTAATTCCAATATCATGTGGAACTGCTCCAAGTACTTTTCTTTGAACCCATTGTCCATCGTGTAGAAGTTTCATCTTACTGGGATCATGCATCATTACTGCTGCAGCAAAGTCCCTTTGAATGCTAAGTTGAAGCTTGGGAAACAACATAATTAGTGCAAAAGAGGCATAAAAATGAACATCATAGGTGTTCCACATGTGATATTCAATCCCTTCAAGATATAGGAATTGACCAATATTTTCTTCTCCTTCTTGAAGCAAATTAGTTCCAAAAGCAGAATTTAGTGCAGCTGGGGTATGAATTTGATCAAGCATTGAAGCCATCCTTCCAAGAATGTTGACAGCAGTATCTCTTTGAGAGGCTCCATTGATAAGACTCTTCATACCTGATTCAGACCTATCAAGTGAAAATTTCCTTCCTTCAATACTTACTAAAGTATGTACTGGAGGTGCTCCATCTGCAAAAGAGAAGTATCTGTATATGCTAAACTATGCATCCAAACTCAAAAGAGAAAAGAGAAATATTCTGTGTAGATTAATACAAGTCAGATAGGCTACAATCACCTGTCCAAATTGTTCCACCCGAATTAAGAAAATAAAGCTCATTAAAGAGAGTGACAGGATACCTGAAAAAAAATCTTCAGAATCAGAAAATATTCCTTAACAAAAAGATTAAGAATATATAACAGGCTTACCATTCAGGAAGATTCTTGTCTTCAAGAATTGGTCTCTGCCAGGCTTCTACCTGGGTTTCCCAATGTTGATGCTCTGGGATTATAACAGAATTACCAGAAGTGTAATTGTCACAATATATATTCACTTTTTGTTCTAAAACGTTCACCTACATATTTACCCTACTAAAAACAAAATGAAGTCATCAACATGAAAAGGAACTTGGCATTACCGAAAATAGCATCATGTGCAATATCTGCAGCCGCGTCACGACTATTGTAAAATTTTGTGTAACGCCTGTTGATGAAAAAGCTTGAAGCATAAGTCACCTTTCACAATTCAATTATTTATTTCAACCATGCATATGGCAAACTACCTTTGGTAAGTCCTTCCACCTATAAAGTTTACTTCAGGGCAATCCCATGCCAACGAAAAAGTTGCATCACGAGTTGCATCAGGTGGAACTGTCACCGAGCAAGCAATTGCTGCCCCAATAGATGATCCTGGTTTTGAAGGCATAGCTATTTCGGCAGACTTAAGGTTGTCAAAGGATCCATGCTATTTCCATACAAAATCTTATGTTAACTTCTACCAAAAATACGATTAAGCATAGGTGCTTAAGTTCTAACACAATGAATATGCATACATCAGTTACCTTACGCTCTAGCATGCAATGTTGAAAACACAAGAAACTTCTCATCAAACATATATCAAATCATCTTAAACCAATAATGGTAGTAAAGAAAAGGAACTAGGGGAAAGTATATAGTGACCAACAATCATCTAACTTTAACAGGAGAAAGTATAATTGCGATCAACAATCAACTAACATTATGCCAATCTTACTTTTGAAAAAACAGCAATGCTTAACAAAAGATTCCAAATCTGATAGGTTTTCACCAAGCTTATTAACTGCCTCTCCCACTCAAGAAAGTGTTATTATTAGTTTCCATTTTTCCTAACCTTACATTTGTCTTATGTAAGTACTCTTGGCCATCCCCGTTCAAAAAATTGCTAAATTAAACAAGTCCAGATCACTCTTTCATGAAAACAAAATAAATATCTTAATCGTTCCAAATTTCATTAGAGCAAAACTTTTGAGAAGTTAAAGGAAAAAAACAACAATCATGGCATGCTTCTAAAGCATATAAACTTCCACAAACCTGTTTCATTTCATTCCACATGTCTCTTGCAGTTATACCTTCAGAGTTTCCTGATATTACGAAGCAAGGACACTCGGAGACATTGACTCCATGCTTCTCTTGTGCAGCAATTGCAAAAGTCACTGGGGAAACCCCATTAGCTGTCCTGTATGATAAAAATGGATGCACAAGATTTGTACACATACCATTAACCTAGAGCTGAGAAAACCAATTCCAGAATATTATTTTCCATCCAAGAAAAAGGATCTCACTTGTGATGTAGAAGAACACAATGAACACCGTCCTTCATTCTAGCAGGATAAATAACCATGTTTATCAGTGTTAAAGTGGGCATCAAACTTTTCCATATGATAATTAAGACATGATCACAAGAAACTAAGATAAAATACACAAACACTCTTCTTACATTCTCTTTGAATTGACATGCTGGCCAGAGAACTCAGATACCCCTCCGACAGAATTCTGAATTGGCAAAGACATAACAAATAGGCATAAGGTATGTAACTTGTTTAAGTCTCATACTAAAATAAGCTATGTATGCAAAGCAAATTTGCCCCCAGTCCCCACATGACCAATTGAAGAGCGGAGCCAGGAATGAAACAGGATCAGTACAAGATAAAAAATGACTTACTGTCCATGTAAAAAGCAAGGACACATTGGCATCAGTTGTCCCAGAGTTAAATAGCTGAAAAAAAAGATAAAGGAACTCAGGAACAAGTAAGCAGTGCCAAAATTAATGTAAACAAAACTGATAAAAAGGCTCATTCATACCATGAAAGTGAAAACTGCAACAGGGAAACTGCTCTCCTTGTAATTATGAGGAATAATGGGTGAAATTTGGCGACAAACAATTTTAAGTTCTGGATCGGGTTCACCTGCATTTAAAGAGGGTATGAAATGTAGAACCATCTACAGTATAATGTATTCTAAGATAATATCACTTGATGATGTAGCTTACCCTCATATATGGTCCAAGCCCGGGGGAACAAACCATGATACTTGGAATTATGCCCCTTCAGATTCCAGTCCCATGATCCAATTCCTGAAACTGCAGGGTCACTAAGTATACACATGACAATCAGTAAGTTATCTCTTAATGTCCTCTTCCTTAATTCTCATTTCTAAACTCAGTGTCACCTGATGCACTGATGGAATTATGAAAAAAGATTAGCATATTGGTGATCAACTAACCAGGAAATTATATAATTACTTACTCGACTGCCTCTGGACTCCTTGGGCACAGTACACTAGAGTACTTCTTGCCATTTGATCGTGAAATGAAAACCTGCATCAATTTTGGCATAAAGATTAAAAAACTTCGTTAACTCAAGCAAAGGAAACGTTATTACACAATTCTTCTATATTCTGTTTCCATGACATTTTTCATATCACATTTTAAAAATGATGGAAATTGGGAACTATTGCAAAATGTATTTATACATTGAAAATTTGAGAAACATTTAAAGAGTCAGAAATATGCCTTCAAATCAGACATTTTATGAACATTTGAGCTTAACTTCAATGTATTAACATGTACTCAAGAAAAGGCAACAAATATTCCCAGAGAAACGCTTATCAGTATAGATAAAGTTTTGT
>JAOTAW010000202.1:2023129-2038381 GCA_025629945.1 Erythroxylum savannarum | reverse complement strand
TTTTATCGACAGTCCATTTGTTTTTCGGATTCAAATGCACAAGTAATTATATATTTTGATTTGCATAAATTTCAAAGTACATGTTAGTATGTTAAACAATAATAATATCACGTGGCTAAGAAAAATAATGGGATAGGTTCAAAAGGATAAGATAATGTTGACAACACGGGAGAAAATGGCATGTTTTATACATGTAGTGTCTACGAGGAACACATTGTGTGGGGAGTGGGGACTGGCACGTCCAACGCTCTTTGGGTACTAAAGATTTGAAGTTCCAAATAACGAATCCCATGTTAGGGTGGCAATATGTTAGGCTAAATCCTATGGTAAGGGGTGGCAATAGACCGGGACCGGTATCGGGATCGGTAGTTGATGATCGAATTTAAATTTTAAAAAATTTAAGTAATAATATTTTTAATTTTTAAATTAAAAATATTTAATTAAACTTAACTTAAGATTAATTAAACTCAAAATTCAACTTACAACTTCCACGTTCGATCAAACTTTGAAAATAGCTTCTTAAGCATGGTTATGTTAATAGAGTGGAGCGTATAAAACCAAAAAGTTATGAGTTTAAATCTTTCTATTTATATTCTTTCGATCTAGTTTGTCGTACAATATTTGTTTAATACGGAATACTTAGTTAGCATAATTTATAAGTTATTGCGTTAATTCAAAAATTATAATAACTACAGGATCTTCCGTTTTCAAAAGAAAAAAAACTTCAAACATAATTCTTGATCCAACCCATTGCAATCCCGGATTAAATGTTCTAATAAACCTTATGAGGATTACTTACTAATAATGAATATAAATAAATAGTCCATCCATTTCACAATACATTATTATAAGGATAATTAAAAGCTTTAAATTTTAAATTAAAATTCTATTTATTTAAAAAATTTACTTTCTTAAATATATATTATTTAGACTTTCACTAAGTATATATTTTTAGTTTACATAATTAATGGATACAAAATCCATAAAAAGATAATTTTTTGCAGCTATCATATAATATTATTAATAATGTAAATATAAATATTCATATTATTTTGGAAATTAATATCTCCCAATTATTACAGCGAGAACAAAAAAAAAATTAAAAAGCGAAAATAAAGTTGAAGAAACTTACAAGCCTAGAAGTCTCTTACAAGCTTTAAGGATCTTACCTCTGCTATGATTCTTCTTCACAGATCTCGTCCTCACTACTGTATCTCCTTCTTCTTCTTCTTCATCGCATCTTAAACTCACAGGTTGGTCGTGAATCCTACAATAACGCTCCGAGACTGAAGACGATCTTCTCATGGAAAATGCTCTCTTAACAGCTGATTGAAGTGACGACGAGGAAACTGAAGAGTTCCTCATCAACTTAGGACCAAACCTCTCTCCGTTCCTCTCTTTCTCTTCCTCCGGCATTGAATCTCGTTTGGTGCTCTTAAACCCGATGCCATCGCTGAGGTGTTTAGGTTTCACCGGACTGAAGGTTTTGGGTGCAGGAAACTCGGAAAAGTCAATGGATTTTGATCTGTTCCTGTTGCCAATGAAGCTGATCTTGGTATAACCATTCATGTCTGTAGAATGAAGAGTAGAGAGATGGAGGATTTTGACTAGAAGCAAAAGAGAGGCTACAAATAGAGTTTAGGTTCTTCCATATCTAAAATGTGCACGTGTATACGTATTGGAAGTTACTTGAAGTCCTGAAAAAAAAAAAAAAAACATTTGACATGAATTTGATTAAAATTATAAATTTTTATATTCAACAGATAAACTCTATATTATTATATATGTTAATTTCTTATTTTAAATAAAGGTAATTACATCAATTTTTTGTATTTTGATTTCATTTATTTCATTTTAATTTTATATTTGACTTGGTAATGTTCCAGCTAAGACCAGCGTGGCCATGATAGAACTTGTGAGGCGTTGACGCCATTGTTGACATAGTTATCGATCTTGTAGGTCCTAAGAAACGTAGTCAAAGAGATGTAATCCTTCTTTTTAAAGGATCTGGTGAATAGATCTCTAATTCTCTCAAGAAATTTGCATGGCAGACTTCTTATGTATTGCATCAAGCCTTAAAACTTCATTAATCAAATTTTACGCATTGACGATATTGCGTTCCACAACTTAAGGATTACCGATTGACAAGATAATCTCTCAAGTTTATTATATCTCGGATGCTTGTAATCTTAATGTATTTTCAAACTTCTTTTGTTACTATTTCTGTCTTTTTTACTATTTACTAATAACTATTATTGAATTACGTTTCTCTTATATTATGTCTTGTGTTGATCTCTTGTTCTAATTCTATTTATTCAGTCAGTAATTTCTTTTTAAATCTCAAACCTATTGGTTGTTTTCTTCCTTGGTTAGAATTTTCTTTTTAAATTTTTATTGATTTACTTTAATTCATATCAAATTTTGTCGTTACTATTTTCTTTACTAAAATATTATAACAAATTTTACTTCATCTGTTTAGATTGTTAGTTTTTTTTTTCCACTTTTATCAATCCAATTTAAATATTCGCCTGCTACCCATTACTCATTTGCGCTTGCTAGTTATATAAATACGTACTACTTACCTTTTCAATTATTTAGCCTAAGCACGTAGGGATGACAATAGAATGAATCAAGCCGGGACTCAGGCTTAGAAACGGTAGCATGAGCCCAATATTTTTTATAACAAAGGTATTATAATGACGTTTTGGTCCGGGCCTCGAAAGGCTCGGCCAATCGGATCCCTAATTGTTAGTCTTTTTTACCATATTCTATTAGTTTTTTTAATCTTTTAATAACATTATGTTTTGAGTAAATTGATAGAACATTAATAGAATATAACTCTTTATCTTTTAATAAAAAAATAGATAAAAACATAATCATAGCTATAAATGATAATTTATAAAATAAAGACCAAAATAAAAACAAATCGAACCTTTTGTTATTTTAAAAATTAAATAAATTATATAAGGAACCAATAAAAAATCAAATAAACTTTTTAAAAAATTTAAGCATAAACTACTTTCTAAAAAATTAAGTTTAGAGATAATAATGTCAAAAACCTATTCAAGTTTGAGACACACAACCCAATAAAATGCTAATTATGTATTGACCAAACATGTGACTAGGTTCCTACTTTGATGCAAATAGTGTGATTTAGTCAAGCATGATTTGATGTAAACTGACTTTTGGGTCAGGACAGACTAATAGTCAAGCACATGCTACCTAATGCCCTGGCCTGGAATTCATCACTCAATTGTCAAGCCGGTTTTGTTGACTTCATTATAAATATCTTAATAGTCAATCCATGTGATCATATCAGCAGTACAAGATAAACAATTTTATAAAAATCTCTTTAGTAGTTTTTTTAAACTCTAAACTCACACTACTTCGCATTATCTCCACGAATCTAACAGGTATATCAAAACCCTAATCTTTCAAAAAAAATTTCAGGAAGAGCTCAATCAAAGTACCAAAAATAAGAATGTACGCAAGAAAAATACTTGAAGGGGGATTGAACTTATGGTGTAGCTGTCATTTCATTTCAGCTTGTTATCTGAATGATCAATGTTCATACACAATGGAACTCAAACATTGACCAAACTGGATGAGTTTTGTTAAATTAGCATACCTTCAAGATGTCATGATTCTCGGCAGATTTTCTGCTTGATAGTCACCATTTTCTCACCATCAATTGAAAACATGCTGTAGAATCTGATTTTTTGTTTTCATCAGTTTACTTGATCTTTTCCAGCAAATTGCAACTGGGGAAGTGCCCTCCACCCAATGTCACGCCGATAGAAGCCTTCGGGCCAGTTGATTTCCTCAACCGCCTGGTATGCTCTTTCTTGTGCCTCTGCAAGATCTTTCCCTTTTGCAGTAATTCCAAGGACACGACCACCAGTTGCAAAGAAGTTTCCATTGGCGTCTAGAGCTGTTCCAGCATGAAAGATTTTTACCGTTGGAGCAACATTTTCAGCTTCTTCAAGGTTTTGAATAAGAGTACCCTTCTTGTATGATCCAGGGTAACCCTCACTAGCCATAACCACTACCAGGGCAGAACCAGGAGACCAGTTTAAGGATACGCCATTTAGCTCTCCTCTACAAGCTGCAAGTAGAACTTGTACCAGATCAGATTCCAACCTAACCATCAATGCCTGCAGATTAGAGCAAACATGATCAAAACTGAGAAACCAAGTCAATTTCATATTCAATTTTTTAGTCCATGTGTTGCCAAAATTAACAATGGCAGCTATCTCAAGTGCCTTATTCAATAAGAAATATCATCGTTTTTGGTTGACTTTTCTTAAGAATTTCAAAAAATTTAGTTAATGGACTTCAGAAGAAAATGGTCTACACAAAATATTATGTTTAATAGAAATAATCAATGCTATCTAGGATTATTCAGGTTCAAAATGCACAAAAATATTCCAACCACTATAAAGCTCATTAAAAGTTGCTGCTCAACAGTATTATTGGGTTTAACTTCATAAGCATGAATTTCAAAGGGTTAAGAGATTCTTAAGAAAACTATATTCCAATTCACCTGACACTCTGGATCACCAAACCGCACATTGTACTCAATTAGCTTAGGTAATCCAGACTTCTTTTCAATCATTAAACCAGCATACAAAACTCCAACGAAATTGCAACCCTCTGCAGCCATTCCTTTCACCGTTGGGAGAATTATAGAATCCATGACAATGGATTGAAGATGTTCTGTTAATACTGGGGCAGGCGAGTAAGCTCCCATACCGCCAGTATTAGGGCCTGTATCACCATCCCCAACTCGTTTATGGTCCTGAGCAGATTCTAGTGGAATAGCATGTTCACCATCTACCAGAGCAAAGAAAGATGCTTCTTCTCCATCTAGAAATTCCTCAACAATAACACGGCAACCTGCAGAACCAAAAACACCATTCACAAGCATTGAATCGACTGCTTCATATGCCTCCTCCAATGTCATTGCAACTATTACTCCTTTTCCAGCAGCCAGTCCATCTGCCTTAACAACAATGGGTACTCCTTGGCCTTGGATATAAAGTTTTGCAGCAGATGGGTCTGTGAAGGTTTGATACTGTCATGAGAACCTAAATTAGAATATATTAAGCAGTAACAACCAAGAATCAAAGATAACAGATTTCTGGAAGTTTAGTGAAATAGAAATGTCACTAGGAAATGACATATTAGATAAATAATTACCCAATTTCCTATTTCTAGGTGGTAATAACTAGCAAATGGTATTTTCAAAGTAAAGTTCAATAAATAAATAAACAAACCTTGGCTGTAGGAATTCCATATTTGTCGCACAAATTTTTCATGAAATTCTTTGAACCTTCCAGAGCTGCAGCCTCTGCTGATGGTCCAAAAGTAGGAATTCCAAATTTTACAAGATCATTTGCTAGCCCAGAAACCAAAGGTGCCTCTGGTCCCACAACTACCAGTCCAACACTCCATTTGCGGCAGAAGGAGATTACAGCTGAGCTATCAGTTATGTCAAGCTCTGGAATACATGTGGCATCACCAGAGTTTGAAATTCCAGCATTCCCAGGAGCACAGAAGACAGAGTCACAGGAAGGAGATCGTTGCAAGGCATAGCAAAGTGCATGTTCTCTCCCCCCTCCACCAATAACCAAAACAACCACCCTCTTATCTGCAGCATAAGGGGATAAGGACAAATCAGTAAGTAAAATGACAATCAAGTGAAAGCTTCAATAGTAAGTCAATAAACTATTGCAGCACATTCGGAAGGTGATTGTCCATGGCCAACGCATAGTGGTCACATCTCATTAATTTCACCCTCATACCTTGTGACAACTAGGGATGGCAATGGCCTGGGCTATAGGCCTGAACCCAGACTAAAGCCGGATCAAGCCTTGTAAAACAGCCCGAGCCTGAGCCCAATAAGGCTTTGGATGAAAACTTGGGATCATGTTGGCCCAATTATCCCGAGCCTGAAGCAAGACCAAATCGGGCTTTGCTTATTGACTTCGGGCTGCTCGGGCCCTTTTTGCCAAGCCTAGTTGGCTTGGAAATCAATATTAAAACTGTTTAAGCGCAGAGAGACATGCCACGCCAATCCAAAATCATCACATTTCCTCCTATTTCACCCTCCATTTTGGTTCTCGGAATCTGACAATGAATGAATGAACCATAGTCATCTAATTTGAGTCTCAGGATCATAGAACTGCCAAGAGGATTTAACACGTGTAGCTATCCAATTATCACTCTAACTTGTTATCTGAATGATCAATGTTTTACACACAATGGAACTCAAACATATGCATAAATGGACTCCACCAAATTAGAGAGTCCATAGGAGCTTCATCAAATTAGCATACTTCAACGCAGCACGATTCTAATAGATAGAACTTGAGTAAAGGTTTCATAAAAATATTCAGAATTCAAAACTAGTTATATGTCCACAATCAACGGATACACAATTAATCATCACAGAAACTCTGTTACTATAAACACTACCTCCTCTAGAAGAATCATTCACCTTATCTCCAGGAAATATACCCTATTATCATATCCTCTTTGTCTAAACAAACGTACCCGAAACATACCGTTAGGGAGGGAATCGGCGACAGAGGCTTCACAGGTCCATTTCTGCTCGGCTGCTGGATTTAATTTTGCCTGTGCTGAAATGGGAAGTCTGAGTCGAAGTGGTAAAGGAGTGGTTCTACCAAGTCCTTGAGTGAAGAAAAGTGTAGTTCTTGGAGAAAGTGAGGAGGGTTTTGATGAGGAAGCCGAAGAGAAGCCTACTGCTGCGAGATTATAGAGATAAGATATTGTTGAAGTCATTTGTGACAGAACGCAAAGATTGAAGAACAAGGAACGAGTGTGGCACCTGAACACCCTAAACCCTAAATGCTGTGTGCTTGGGTAAACTGTCTGTATTTACCAAAATTTTTAAAATTTAACCTAATTTAAAGTTTTTTTAAAATTTAATTTAATTTAATAATTTTGTTATTAAAACTTAATTACTTTATTAATTAATTAACTAATTTTATATATAAAAAAATTTGAGAGAAAATGTAGCACACTTTAACGAAATCAACGAAAAGAATCCATAATACAAAAAGGAGGAAAGGTCCAAAACATAAACGAGGAAGTAAAACGATAATTACGCGCGAGACAATGTGCTAAACCATTGTTAACACGGCTTATCCAGGAGACTTTAATATCAACACGTTGGCGCAAAAGCCGTCTACAATCCTCGATGATGTTGCCATACTCAGACCAATCTTCAACATCACTAGAGACGGCTTGAACAACCTCTTGGGCATCAGAGAACACAAGACCAGGTCCAAGACACCGGGTGGAGACCTGTTCGAGTGAGGAACGCAGAGCGATTGCCTCTGCAACCTTTGGAGGAACAGAGCCATGGCAGAACGTGGAGAAGGCATGTAAGAAGGTGCCATCAGTAGCACATGTGACCGAACCAGAACCAAAGCTACGTGATGAGTCAAAAATTGCCGCATCCGTGTAGCATTTCCATAGAACAGAAGAATCACCAGTAGCATTCGATGTCGAGGCGGGTGACCGAGGGAGGGGCGTGCACCTGCGTTGTTGAGCGGCAGTCCACTCTTGAAAGTAGTCGAGTGCATGATGGAGGATTGAACTAGCAGGAGCACTATGTTGTTTCCAAAGGAGCTCGTTCCGAGCCCACCACACACGCCACGCAATCAAAGCAAACTCCTGAATAATCGAGACATCCGACGACGCACGCAAAGCAGCAAAGCAGTCGACAAAGGATAAGGACGTGGAGCTACCACCACGACCCCATAAATGCCAAACTGAAGCAGCAGCAGGGCAGTGTAGCAATGCATGATCGAGCGTCTCCGGATCAGCACCACAACCACACAAAGTACCATAATTCATCCCGCGTTGCGCTAGCTTGCCCTTGGTTGGAAGTACACCACGCAAAGCCCTCCATAAGAATTCACGGACCTTAGGTGGTATGCGAAGCTTCCACAGAAAAGTCCAATCAACATGTGGCAAGACTTCAGGTGGCCGGTTCAAGTGTGAAGCAAGAATATAACCCGATTTCACCGTGTACGAGCCTCGCTTCTCATAATGCCAGATTAAGCGATCACGAGCATGGGAAGAGAGTGGGATCGAGAGGACAGTGTGTGCATCATCAGCACTAAGCACCGCACGAACCTTATCAGCATTCCAAATCCTGTTATCTTGGTCAATAAAATCATAGACACGTAAGTCAGATCCAACAGAGGGAGAACCTGTCGAAACTCCAAAAGCACCATCTCGTGGCAACCATGGATCGGACCACACTCTAATATTTTCCCCACTACCCACACGCCATCTTAACCCAGCGCGAATGATTGATAATGCATGGTGAATACCACGCCATGTAAAGCTTGGGTTAGAGCCAAGATTAGCGGAGAGCAAATCAGTATTAGGAAAATAACGGGCACGAAACAAGCGATAAAGAAGTGAATTTGTCGACATCATAAGACGCCATCCTTGTTTAGCAAGCATAGCTAAATTAAAACAATGCAAATTCCGAAAACCCAAACCTCCAACAGACTTTTTATCACACATGCGGTCCCAACGTAGCCAATGAACCTTATGCCGACCATCATCTTTCGTACCCCACCAAAAGGAGTTCATCATCTTCTGCAATTCGTCACACAGGGAAACAGGAAGGAGGAACACGCTCATGCAATAGGCCGGAATGGCCTGGGCCACTGCTTTCAATAATATTTCCTTACCAGCTCGAGACAAAAACTTAGTCTTCCAATTCTGAATCCGAGCCCAAAGCTTATCACGGAGGAAAGCAAAAATGGCTTTCTTGTAACTACCTATCATGGAAGGTAGTCCCAAATACCGACTATGATCAAGCGGAAGATGAACATCTAAAATATTCGAGAAGATAACTTTCTGTACCTCAAACACATTAGAGCTGTAAAAAACGCCAGACTTGCGCAAATTGACAGCTTGCCCAGAGGCGTGTTCATAAATCTGAAGCAACCGTCGAATTTCATGGCACTGTGCTTCGGTGGCTTTGAAAAAAAGAAAAGAATCGTCGGCAAACAGCAAATGAGAGATTGATGGGCTATTCCGACAGATAGAGATACCCGTGATAGCATGACGATTCTCGGCATCAGTGAGCAAAGCAGACAGCCCCTCGGCACACAGAACATACAAGTACTGAGACAACGGATCTCCTTGCCGCAACCCTCGAGATGAAACGATGGGTTCAATCTCCTCACCATTAACGGAGACAGAATAACTAACATTGCGGACACACATCATTACAAGTGATATCCAACGAGCATCGAAACCCAACGCAGCCATAATACTTTCAAGATAGCCCCAATCAACACGATCATAAGCTTTGCTAATATCAATCTTGAGTGCAACATTACCACCCACTCGACCTATCCTCCGCTTCATGTAATGCAACAATTCGAACGCAACTAATACATTATCGGTTATAAGACGGCCCTTAATAAAAGCAGACTGAGATTCGGAAACAATACGAGGCAACAATAGTTTTAACCGATTAGCAAGGACCTTTGCAACAATCTTATATAGCACGTTACATAAAGAAATAGGTCGGAGATCCTTAACTGATGTTGGGTGATCTACTTTCGGAATAAGAACGATTATCGTATCGGTCAAATTCGGAGGGAAATGGCCTGCAGTCAACCAACTATTACTTGCCGCAACCACATCGGGTCCAATAAGATGCCAAAAGTTCTGGAAAAAAGCGGGATTAAGCCCGTCGGGACCTGGCGCTTTATCGGGATGCATCGAAAACACAGCCTTACGGAATTCCACATCAGTGAAAGGAGATAAAAGTGCATGATTATCGGCTTCCGTCACACGTGAAGGGACCAAACTAGTTACTGCTGAGTAATCAGCCACCTCAGCCGCATATAAGTGCTCAAAATAATCATGGATTATTGCATGAATCCCAGCCTTATCACTAACCATATTCCCATTGGCATCAGACAATTCGGTAATAGTATTAAGGCGTTGGCGAGCACTGGCAGATATATGGAAAAACTTGGAATTAGTGTCACCCTCCTCCAGCCAAAATTCCTTTGCACGCTGCCGCCACTTCACACGCTCCAAATCCAGCAACTGAGACAATTCCGTTCGTAACACATTATACTCTACGCTATCGACATGTCGAACATCCTCCATGCGAGCCTTCAATCGACGTTTCTCTACAGCTAAAGCTCGGTCCAAACTTCGACCCCATTTCTCAAGCTCACGGCATAACCGTTGTTTCTTAACCATTATATCGTCGATGGATGACCATACACGTTCAATAATAGCTGACAACTCAGCCTGCTTAAGCCACTTGTTCTCGAATCGGAAGCGCCTTCTATTCCATGTAAGAACAGCAGTATCGGTGTTCAACAATATGGGGGCATGATCGGACACAGGTGCCACGCACGTTTTGATAATGGCATTATCGAAAAGCTCAAACCACGCAGCATTAGCCACCGCCCTATCTAACTTCTCACGGACCCATGCCGGCGATCCACGACTTCTCTCCCACGTAAAGGAATAACCGAGCCATTCCACTTCTTGTAGATCACAGTCTTGTAAGGTAGACCGGAAACCAGAAAACAAGTGATATGGATGATCCCGACCACCAATCTTTTCGCTAGAACAAGCCAAATCGTTAAAATCTCCAATAACTAACCACGGGACATCGAGTCCAGGATTCAACGACCTCAACAACTTCCATGAATCCCGTCGACGAAACCGCTCCGGAAAACCATAGAAGCAAGTAAGAAACCAAAACCCTCCGTTTGCCATACGGATCTTAAGGTCAACAGAATTCTGCGTGTTACGTAGCACCTCCACAACATTCGAATGTCGACCGAACACGGCTAAACCACCACTCCGTCCAATACGACCAACTGAAAAACCAACTTCAAAGCGGAACTGATCACGAAGCTCTTCGATGCGTTCGTCATCGACTAAAGTCTCAATAACGAACACAACATCCGGCTTATACTGACGAATAAGATCGTCTAAAGCTTGAACTGTCGAAGGGTTGCCGAGACCCTGACAGTTCCAACTTAGAATTTTCATTGCAACTGGTCGGGTCGCTCCTTGGCGCCCGCCAATACAGAAGAAGAATGGACACGATGTCCATTAAATGCCCCCATCGAATCAACACTAGAAAACCCGGGTGCAGTGGATCCAACCGACCGTTGCCGCTTCTTACCTTCACCTACAGCCATAGGAGACCCCTCAGTCTCGCTAGCATCCATGGCAGAATGAACTTCAGACATAGAACCAGCGGAGAAACTGTCGAAATCATCCAAGGGAGACCCATCGTCGTTTCGCAACCACCGACTACGTGGTTGGGATTGGCGTCCCGAAGAAGCACGTAAGGAATTATCCCACTCGTATGGTGGTGCAAGAGAAGGATTGCGCAACCTCTCTGGACATAGGCTCTCGCCATGCCCCAGCAAGCCGCAAATAAAACAAAACAGCGGTAGCTTTTCATACTTGAATCTAGCAAAATAAGAGAAAGTAGCAGAAACGCGAATCTTTTTGCGTCGCTTCAAAGGTGAACGGACGTCAATACGAACGCGGATACGCATGAAAGGGCGGTAACTCTTGCCCAGGTGAGAAGTATCATACTCGATAAATTCTCCGATAAAATTCCCAAACTGCTTAGCTAGAGATTCCGTCATTAGTCCCGACTGCAGCCCGTGTACTTGCACCCATATATCATTGTACACCAACGGGACCTCCAAGGGTACCTCCCCCTCCTGTAATCTATGTAAAATCACGAGATGACGGTTAAAATCGTAGGGACCCCGACCCATAATACGATCAACATCCACTTTGTGGAAGAAACGAAAAAGATACCGTCGAGCGCCCAACTCCGAGATAGCAATACCGGCCTGAGGTTGCCACACATCTGCCAACAGATCTCGCAAAGCTTGAAAATTAACCCTAGCAGTAGTCAATACGGTTCCAACCACGCACAAACTATATGGCCATCCAGAACCACCTTTCGTCGCTGGAACCACCCAATCATCATCTTCGTCGCCGGTGAGAGACAGACCAGCCACGGCGGCGTCGATATCCATGGTTGCCGTCAAAACCGTGCCGTAGAAGTTAACTTAGGAAAAAACCCTAAAAGAAGAGAAAACCTAGAAAACGAGAGAAATCAACGACCCCCTAAAATTAGCAATGTGGTTTATAATTAAATATTGGGGCAAATAAGTTTAGGACCATTGACCCCTATCAATTTAGAGGTTCAATCTTAAAAAGCAACTTCTAAATTATTTAATGTTTAAAATTAGATTAATAAAGTAAACAATATTTTCATTTTTCACAATTAATATTTTTAAATTATAATTAGAGAGCTAGATCAGACCCACCCTCCTTTTCATCTCTCCTAATATTCTTTAATTCGAGGCTGGAAGCATCCTTGATTAACTCATTAATTATTCTTTAGTATTTTAGTGATTTGACCTTCTCCTAAATGGATATAAATAAACTATCAGTGTCGACGGATTTGCTCATTTAGTTATTTGACGCAAACGGTAACAACCGGCAGCTCCTCCATCATTATTGACTTTTAAAAAAAACCCCTGATAAGTTACAGTTTGCTGGTTATTATTGAATACACTCATTGTCAGAGCACAATTATTGACATAAAATTAAATCCATAAAAACATAATTATTGACAGTTATCTTATTAAAATTCATTGCTTACCAGCTAGAAACTGGATGCGGGTTAAGTTGAACCGTTTCAAGCATGGTATCAGATTTTCAGTCTTAATTACTATGTTGTAATTCTATTGTTGTCTCAAGGTACGTGGTATTAGCGAAAGAAAAGAATTGGAATAAGATAATTGGGGCATATGCATAAAACGTTTGGAACTTTGTTTGCTTGCATATTAAATTGCAGTTCATTTTGATTTTATTTCTATTTGACAATAAATTGCAACCATTTTTTTTAATATAAAGGTGTGTTATTACATATTATGGGAAAATGGATACATTCACCTTTTCATTTTTAGCAGTGGCAACAAAAGAGGAACAAAATGTGGTTTTGTAATAGTTTAATAAGGTTGTCTTTGTCGGTGTGAGTTGTGACCCAAAAGCTAATTTCTACGGCAATGAAATGGAATTGACAAAGACACAAAAGTGAAAAAAAATAATGCTCCTGTTCATCTTCGAAAAATCCACGCATGGGACTTTCAGTGCAAACTTAATGAAGGCAAAGCTAATATTGGATCACTCGAGGACTCAACAATTAAATTGAAAGCTTTTGAAATTTCAGTTTTATAGGATTTTTTTTAGATTGGATGCAGTTACTAATTCATTATCGAGCATGTATGAAATGAAATTTTCATTCTCCATTCTACGTTAGCACTCGATGAATGTGATTATTTGTCACTTTTCTAAAGGTGGTTGCTTTCCTGGCAGAACACTAACTAAATCCTTTTTCTAATTTTAGCTTCTTGCAAGTCTTTAACAATTGGAATAGACGTATTCTAACGTCATTGTTTCATTTAGTTGACTAAGATTTATCATAAACTCTTGTTGGATTATTGCCGGAGCATGAAGCTGACAAATTAGAGGAATTTAAGTTTTACAACAAAAGTCTTGTTGTTTTACGGGTATATTTTAAATTGGAAGACAAGATGTGGTCGTAGGCTTGTATAGGAGCACATTTGCAGTCTTTTCGTTTTCTTTCCAAGAAAATTTATAGACGTAAATTCAAAAGCATGTTAATGTAGAACAACCTTGGAAAAGTCCGCCGAGAAAACAAATTGGCTTTTTTCTACAAAAGGGTGACGAGAACAAAACTACATGGAATGATTGGGGCGCAGTGTCGACAGTTAGGTGTTCACATGCACTCTAAGCGTTAGGTGTTCACATGCACTCTAAGCTCCATCTACGCAAGAAGCTTCTGAAAAGTCGGGTAATGGACCTCCATAATTATGGAAAGTGGAAAAGTAATGGGATAATTTTAATCAACGACCTTTATATCGCCATAAAAGAATTTTTCATTGTTAAGGAATCAAATACGTCATTTCAATTCTAAAAACTATAATATTTTTATTCTGTTTTTCACTTATTTGACCGGAATTTATATTTTAGCCAACATACGGAAAGATAAAGTTAGTGTACAAGTTGCTCCAAACCTTTCGGCACTTCGGTTTACATTGGAACAGAACAACAAAATGGTACATATGATTCATGCATGCAGTCTTAGACGCCATAATGGACGATACAAGATAATATGGGCCTCACTATTAAGCGTACAAAAGCAAACTAGCAGGCAGATCAAAACAAATGAAGGGCCAATGTAAAGTCTGGCTATGGACGCAAAGGGGCGACGAAAGTCAATATTGAAGGGAAGTAAATGGTATTATTTAAAAAAATTGATACTTATCATCCTTTACGTTTTCTCTGAAGTCTAAAATGTCGGCTTGACATTTGCTACGCAATGCGTGTATGAAATTAAATGAAGAAACAAGCATCTGACTGTAATAGAGCAGGTTTTCCAATTTCAGTTACTAGGCAATTTGCTTGATACTGAGCGTCTGCTTTTAGACTACTACGATTGAACTTTTTGGTTAAGCAATTTGAATACTTGATGCCCTAGACAAGTTTATTGTTTTTTGACAAAATGAAATGCTCAAATGGAAACAGGCTCACGTGAAGCGTACGTGGGTAAAAGTATTTTTTCTTGTATATATTTCCTCCTTTTTCCTCATATATATATATATACACTTGAGGTTAGGCTTTGCTAGTGTAAATTTACACAATAATTACAGGTCAAATAAGGAGATAGAATAAGTAAATACAAACTGCATATTAATCCCTATAATCACGGAATAATCTCCTCCAACTTTTATTCTTTTGGTTGCAACACTCCCCTTAAGTTGGAGAAAAAATATCTTCCAATCCTATCTTCTTCAAGAACTTGTGGAACACAGGATCTGCTACAGTTTTAGTTAGAATATCCGCCAATTGC
Source organism: Erythroxylum savannarum (assembly GCA_025629945.1). NCBI lineage: Eukaryota > Viridiplantae > Streptophyta > Magnoliopsida > Malpighiales > Erythroxylaceae > Erythroxylum > Erythroxylum savannarum. The sequence continues at coordinate 2,023,383 of JAOTAW010000202.1, read as the reverse complement.
TCACTTGAACGGACTTGAGGAACCAAAATTTCTTCATTTTCGATTTTTTCCTTGATAAAATGCCTATCAACTTCAACATGCTTTGTGCGATCATTTTGTACAAAATTATGAGCAATATCACACGCTGCTTTATTGTCGCAATACAAATTCATAGGCTTAATAAAATCAATTCTCAATTCTTCAAGTAGATTTTTTACCTATAATATTTTGCATACTCCTACTGCTATGCCTCTATATTATGCTTCGGTACTTAA
>JAOTAW010000202.1:1993213-2005243 GCA_025629945.1 Erythroxylum savannarum | reverse complement strand
GAAGCAAAACAAAATAGATCTGAAATAGAGGTTAAATAAAAAAAAGTTAGATCAAATCATCCAACTTCATAACACCGTCAATCAAAACATACCTAAATGGCTACATGAAACAAAACTTTTAATTGTCAAAATCACAAACACTAACCAGTAAGTTTTGAGGCTTGATGTCACGATGGCAAATACCAATGCAATTGTGCAGATAAGCAAGTGCCCTGCAGATCTGTATAATAAAGGAAAAGAAAACGGTGAACAACCATCAAAATGGCTTTTAAACAAGTAAAAGAAGATTTAAGTTCTATGTAGAAAGCTGATTCCTCTGCCAACATTGTAGTACTCATGGGGATTTCTCAAACAAAAATTGTGCTATTTTATCGAGTCAATTTTTGATTGGGACACGTGGCAACAGGTTGTTAGTGCTATCCGCAAATATTCATAGATATCCACAGTTGCTTCAAGAGGTCCATTAACAAGAACTTCACCAAGGAAGTTCTTTGCCACTAAAGGATCATAATTCAAAGTTGCATGTCAGATGCCAAATCATAGGAAAACTAGAAAGTGGCAAATTTTTGTATACCTGATAAGTGTAAAGTTTAACATAAATTAAAGGCATCCGTTGGTTGATCCTGTTGTAGTTCCTGGCCATACGATGGACAGTTTCAGGAACATATTCAAGTACAAGATTTAAGTATAGCTCTTCCTTGTCTGTTGTCGAAAAGAAGCAATGCTTCAACGCAACAATATTAGGATGATCCAGCATCTGCATAATCTGTAGCTCCCTATTCTTGTAGCGCTTGTCTTGGAAAACTTTCTTAATAGCAACACTCTCCCCAGTTTCCCTACATCTTGCCTGCAAAAATCAATTCAAACTCATACAAATAACAAAACTTGATACAATCAAAAAGAATTTACTAAACGATAATGTCTGCTTACTTGGTAGACAACCCCAAATGAACCGGTTCCAACAACATGTTCAGCAATATAACTGATTGTCTGTCAATTTCAACCGAGAACGGATCATACCGGTGTCATTTTTATGATGAGTCTACTGAAATTTTCAAATTCTAACTTAAAATTTCGAACCTGCCTAGATTGACCATTCCGACCACCAATAGTGGTCCTTATGACTTGTCCTGTTTCTGCACCAACACCATCAATTACATCCGGTTCACTATCCTGCAAAAAAAAAAAAACAGGCAGACAAACAAAAGAGAGTTCAAACTTTTTTTTTTTGACAAACCACTTTATTCAAGTTGTATTCAATTTCTACCATTACAACATACTACAGAACAAAAGGAAACAAAACTTGGGAAGAATCAAAACATGCAACAATTTCAAAAGAAGTGAAAAACACAATATCATAAAGTTCTTTGAAGAAAATTACTCTATCATCATCCTGGTCCACTTTATCCCTCAATCTCATCTCCAGCATCTCTCTCCCAAGCCAATCCACCGAACTAGAAGAACTCTTGAACCCATTAACCGACCTCGAACTCCCGACTCCACCATTCCCAAGGCTGGCTGATGCCATAAATACACTCTACAACAATCACAACCCCTAGAACTCACCTTCATGATATTCGCTGCCCATCTCCTCCACCCAATTCAGACTTCCATTTTCCTGATAAACATCACACAAAACAACAATTCAGACAACAATTCACAGCATAACCGCAAGACAAGGCAGTTACAAGAATGATCAGATCTGAATCTTCCAAAAAGAAGTTTTAAAAAAAATCCTTCACAAAAAAAAAATAGAAAAAACACCGATTAACAGAGAAAAGTTACTAAACTTAAAACTAATTTAATCCAGATCGCGTGAACCTGAAAACGATTCAAGCAAGATTACAGGCACACTCCTCGCATTACTCTACTTCCACTCGAAAAGATATCTGCACGTACTTTGAGAAAATACTGTTGTTTGCTTCCCGAGAAAATGTTTTCTTCCTGGTAACTGACTGTGGATTTTTATTTTTATTATTTTTATTTCGTGTTTTGGGGTTGTGGTGTGTGTTTTCTGAGTAAAGTAGACGCTTTGAAGCTGTGAGCTCTCACAGTAACCTCACAATGCCACATCAAATCTCCTCTTTTTTCCTTTTATTTAGTTAAGTATTTAATATATTTAACTATTTTATTGTCCAATAATTAGTTGAGATGTACACTGTACGGTGTATTATTGGATTATCTACTTTATTCTGCTTTTTAAACTTATATACTTAATCAGGTTTATAGACTTTTTAATTTTTCGGTTTGATTTATTTTAATAATTTTTGTTATTAAAAATTGATTATTTTATTAATTAATTGGTCAATTTTTATAATTAACTAATTATTTTTTATTTAACAATTTTTTAATTAAAATTAAAATTTTATATATTTTAATCGTACTTTAAAATCTTTAATTTTATTAATTTCATAACATTTGAACCTTAAAACCTTAAATCTTCTTATCTTACCAATTTAGTTTCTGATCTAATTTTAATTTTTTTTTAACATTGGTTTTTTTTATCTTTTATGATGTTATTTTATTATCATCATCATCGTTATTATCACACTTAGTCTGAAGTTTCGTAGTGAAGCAGGATCTGGGGAGGTTTGATAGTACACAACCTTACTCCTACATAGTAAAAAAACTGTTTCTGATAGACCCACATACAGATGTGATAATAAAAAAATGATGCAGGCTAAAAAGTAAAAAATGAAAACTAAATAAAAAATTAAAAATAATTTTTGAATAAAAAAGAATAAGTTTATATATATATACAAGAGATGCAAATATGGAAATCAAGAGTTTTAAGAAATTTATAGGATAAATATATCTTATATGTTATAAAGTTCTGTTTATACTTGATGGTGGTGCAAAATTTTGCTTATACCTCATGCAATACAAAATTTTGCTCACTATTTATCTGAGTTGTGTGTGACAATCTTACGCAAGGCTATTTTTGGACTCGAAAATTTGAATAACTAGTAGCTAAAAAAACACCACATAACTTAGCTAACCTTCCTCTTTTCATAAGCAATTCTAAAATCTTTTCAAGCGCTTTAAAATTCACAAATTAATATTAATCATTCTCGTAGCATTTAGTCACAATCGTTTAATATGATAGTACAAAATAATTAAAAAATGAAATAATGTAAGTTTTTTTCTCTCAACCTACCTTTTAGTTTGTGCTTATTACCTTTTACTAGGCGAAATACAAAAGCATCACTCATGAAGGGTAACATGTCAGGACCAAGCTCGAGCCTCTTCTGACCCAAAATCGAGCCAAGTCATAGAGCCAGAGTCTAACCAGAAATCAAGTATTTTTCAGCCTGAACCAAATTCTCTCAATCTTTTCAGCCTCTTGGTTCTAGAAGACCAGGACAAAAACATTGAAAAATAGAACCATCTTTGATTTGTTCTCAATAGCGAACTACGATCAGTTTCGAAACAGATTTCAGATTTTACCAGTTGACTTAAGACCGGGTCTATTTTACCAACCATAGCATCATTAGGAACTAAAATACAGTGAAGCACCAGACTAATTTCCCATTTGCAAGTCAGATATCATAGTAAACACAGCCACCACAACAAAAGAGAAGAGGGAGAGACCCAATTAGTTCCTACTCAATTACAATACTCACTCAACTGACTCACTCCAATGACAGCCAATATTAACATTGTGTGTGTATGTGTCCCTCTGCTTTCTTCTTCTCTTCTTAATTTAACAAAGCTGTAGTGTATATAGCCCTAACAAAATAACAGGGGCTAGGGCTACAAGCAAACAATTCTCACTCACCAGTCATCAGTCATAACTGTGATTTAAGACTTTGCTCAATTTAAGAACTAAAGGAAACACGAGATACCAGCACATCGCTCGCTCGCTCGCCCTATATTTATGTACAGTTTAACCAAAGAAACAAATCCCACCGATAAATTCGGATTATCTTGGTGTCCTGTGAGCAAAATCACAAGAACCATCAATGCCTCTCACCATCAAGAACATCCTTATCAGTTGGGACCCCCATGGTAAAAACTGTGGTCTTATATACTTAATCAAGATACCATTTTCCTTTCTTTCATGAGCGGGCCATCTTCTATGTTAATTTCAATCGTTGAATATTAACTGCATCAATAATTTCTTCATTGACGTAAACTTTGATTTCTTCTATGCTTCCCAAAAGAGAAACTCCACGGCTGAAACTTTGCTCGCACATTTAGCAAAAGGAGACAGCCTCCAGAAGGATACAGCAATTGCAGGATCCAAATTTTCACAATGACTAAGCATTTCACTGCAAAAAGATAGCATTATCAATCAACTCATGAGGCCTAAAGTAAAATTATCCCAATCTGCCACAAATTTAGAGGACTTCATCATGAAAGAAAAAGAAAGACAGTGAAGATTTAACGAAGAATGTCAGAGAGATACAAGTGGAATAATCGCACCATAAAATGAAATGCATGGTGTATAACTTCATCCAAGATTCTAAAACAAAAGACCATCTTGTTAGCCTATAGTATGCATCTCAAAACATATTCTGAAATTCCCATGTAAGCACCAAATTGAAGGAAAGAGATCACATGAAATCACAGCATTAAAAATCTTTGTTCATTTGCATACTTTGTAGCCTCTTCTAAATTCCACTTTTATGATGATGTTCTTTCTTCAATTAACTGAACTTCGGTGCATGCATAGCATAGCCAAGAAAGAACAATGGACACAAAGCATAGACAAGAAAGATCACAAAGAGCAGGGCATGAGAAACGATTTCCAGAAAGATGAAACTAAGAAACTGAAAATAAAAGGTTAATTAAAAAAAAAAAGATAAGGAAGCCTTACCAAGCACTAAGAACCAGAACTCGACTTTTGAACCCATACTTGCTTCTGGAAATTCAGAGAACAAACTATTCAATGAAGTCACACAAAATAAGTTAAAATCTTGCATTCAAGACAATTATAATCACCTCAAGCGAACCATAACCAGAAGCAACACCTTTCTTAGAAGACTTCCCCTCAACTAATGGACCATCAGCATCCTTCACATTATGTGAAGGTACCCGACGACCAAAATGTTTATGGGATCCTGAGCAAAATCAAGAAAGTGAAATTGCAGTAAACAATTATTTGTGAATCAGATATAATTAATCAAACCATAGGCCAAGAACCAAAGATTTAATTAAGACAACCACAAACTAACCATTATCTAGAGACGGGTTACTGTTTCGTGCACTTCCAAGGGATTTGACTTCATTTCTCAAAGAATAAATACTATCCCCAGAATTTCCTGAGAGATCAAAGACAAAAATTTTATCAGAAATGAAACAAAAAGGGAAGAAGCAGGATTTTCTTCAGTGGACGCAGTCAAATGCAAGCTTAGCACAAATTATAGTTCTTCAGTGGACGCAGTCAAATGCAATACTTTTGAGCATATAATGACTTCATAAATCCCATAGGTAGGATATGCATTAATTCAACAGATTACTGCAATTCAGGAAACCACAATGTTCCCTCCATTACTACCTCAAAAAGAATTACAAGAATAATAGTGTACCTTGAGAGGAATCTAACGCTGATTGTGTGGATTGGGTGGTGGATGAGGAAAAGGATTCATCACTCGCATACGACCCATCTGATCGACGAAGAGGTGTCCAGATAATACGATCAGGTCTATCCTTGTTTTTTGTCCGCTTTTCCTGCTTCTCACCAGAAGAACCATGCATATCATTTCCAATAAACTTATCATCTGGTGCTCCATTTGCATCCTTGTTAACCAATTGTACATTTGGGGACCGAGGAGGGCGTTTACCCTTATCTGAAGCTGTGGATTGAGTTTGTTGCTCAGATTGGATATTAGAATTTTGGCGTAAATCCTTGTTTACAAGTATGCCTCTGATTACCCGTCCACCGGTATCACGTCGTTGGCTCTGCTTGAGAGCAGTTGAGCTCATTAAATTTTTATCTGATGTTGAGCTCTGATGCTGCACCACATGATAAGAGAGGTGTTAATAAACAAGATATAATACTTTAGAAGAGATGATTGTGGAACTATTTACAAGCTAAGTATGAAAATTAAGGCAAAAAAACAAAAAGAAAAATATGTCACTTGGCACATCTGGATGAAATTAAATGCATTAAAATTGATAGCTAACACACAAATAGAGAATAAATGCTTTATCACAGAATAACATACAAACAAGCACGGATGTTCTATGGACGATCTTCAGAACTTCTGTTCCTGTCGATATTAACTAATGCAAGCCAACAATAGTGAAATTAATGAAGGGGATCTTGAACATGTAAATAAGCACGTATGTTCTGGGGAGGCTGTTATCCATACTCCTGACCACAAATGTCTTAGTTATAAGGCTCTTTATTGGACAGCTTCCAGTGTGTTATCTGAGGATATAGGGAAACAAAAGAAAGCAAAATTTGCTGGGAATCATAAATTCGAACTCTGTTATATTTTCACTTGAAAATTTATGTTTTGTAAAGAGTTGCTACATAAGAGCACATATCCATTCTTTATCATCAAAAATGAATTTATTCTACTGGAGAAAGGAATACATTTGGGTTGGTGGGCCGCCTCCAGAGAAATAGGTAGCTGCATTTTGAAGCAACTACACATAGGGTGGAAATGAAATCAGCTGAGAATAGTAAATGCAGTTGCCGCAGCAGCAAAAGTAATTGCAACCCAACAATAGGAAAATGTCACTCAAAATATGAGATAGACACAGATGCATCAAATTAAAACAGCAGAAATTGGTAAATAGATCAAAATTTTGTCCTTTGCAAATCTTAAATGTAGAAGTGGATATCCACAAAATAGGACAACAATACAGAAGAGATAAAAGTTTAGTAATCAGAAGATCAATCACCAACCAAACTACTCCTTTCCCCAACTTCTACAATGTTTTATCTCCCAATAAACCTTGAAAGAAACCATCAGTCACAAGACAACAACATGATAAAAAATAAGAGACAAGACACCAAGGCTTACCGTTAAAATTTCTTTTTCTTTCCCTTTAAGAAGCAGGATCTTCTTCTTCCCAGCTTCATTAATTCCCGCAGTTCCTTTAAGTACAAGGAAAAACACAACAATTTAAAAAGATGACTCCAAAAGCAAATTTATTTATAGACAGACCAGAAATAAAATCAAATTTTCAAGAATTTGTACATCATTCCAACACAAAGGAAATCCACTACATGGTCCATTTGCCTCATGTTTGTGGTGAAATGAAAGATATTCGACAATTTGTCAGTGGAGCAATGCTACACCAGAACAATATCAACTAAATTGATTGACACAAAACTTATGGATCGAACATAGGTAAATTTGGCATAAATGAAATGGAGAATGAAATATCCAAATAAACCCACACTTGCTTTAGACTAGTAACGGTGGTAAATCATGCCAGGAAAGAAAGCAAAAACTTTTTATGTTGCATCTTTTTATTCTCCAATATAAATTGGCAGTAAAAGTAACTGGATAAGACACCTTTGCTAAAAGGAACTGAAAAGATATGCAACATTGGTACGAGACAACAAAACCTTAAAAACTATATTCAATGCGTTCCTAACCAACACCAAGACATAAAAGATAACGCTTAATAGAGTTAATGAACATGGATTTGATACCTGATCTAACTAAACCAAATAAAACGGCTCTATGAGAGAGTATTGCATGGATTGCAGCATTTTAAGGAATACCATAGGAAAAATATGATCCAATAACTTTTATTCTTTAATCTGGATTCCTATTTACGTCATATGCATAGATTGGATATCAATAAAATACTTTAGAATGAAATGTGATAAAGCAAAGATTCATCAGATTATCACCAAGCAAAGATATAAATCCTTCAAGGGTAGCAATTATTCATATACATGTCACCTTCACCAAGTTATAAGTTTCTCCCAACTTCAAATAAATTTTCTCTTGAATTGTTTTTATCATGAACAGTTATTTTTATACCATCACAGCAATGATCAAGGATTCACTTTCTCACTCAGACTCAAAACTGAAACCACAAAAGACTTCATTTTACCATACACAATCATAATATCAAACAAAAATGGACACTATAAACCAAACTGTCAAACTTAGCATTGAATTTCAGCATGCAACACAAATACTAAAACAATGTAAAAAGAAGTGCTCAAATAGCATATCATGTTTTTGAAGCGTCTAACCAGAGTAGATAATACAAGACCGATTTGAAGGAAATTTGATAAAATGTCTGCCATTGGACAGTGCACATAAGTCAAAAGAATGTACAAGGAAAATGAAATGGAGGTAGGAATATTTCATAGTTAATAAATACTATCATAAAAAGTCTTACCAGTTTCATCTTCTAACACCTCAGAAGCAGAAGCTGAAGTAACAGTTTTATCAGCAATTTGTTGACCATCTCGCTTGGAAACCAGCTTGTAAGTTGATTTCTGTTTTCCACCAGGGGCTTTTGCAGATTCCCTTAACACATACTGTCCATCAAAAGAGGCAAAATGTAAATAAGTCCTCCAAACATCAAATATGTCAACTTAAGTTTGGCTAGCTAGACAATCAGACAAAGCTTAAGATTGAAAATTAAACACCAAGTATTCATGATATTGTATCCTTGTGAGCTAAAAGAATTATTCTTATGTAAACACAACTGAAGCGCTTTTGATGAACACTATTGTGCCATCAGAAGAGAAAGACACCTACACAAACAGTCGCAATGAAAAGTATTTTAGACTATACAATTACATAAAACCTTGAATACCATTGTAGTTGATGCCCTCTTTTTTTCAGAACCCCTTTTGGATGAAGATGAGCCGGGATTCCCACTTGGACCAGATCTCCGGTTCAGTTTCCCATTGGATAATACTCTCTGCCACCAAAATTAGTTCTAACATTGTCAAAAATTCACATAACAGCTCACTATTAAAGATAATATCAACATTTAACCAAATTTCAGAATCCATACAAACGGATAAATGGAAAAAAGAAACAAAAAGTATAATAAACAGTATAATCCAATATTCTTATTGATGCAGAATGACAATGTCATCGTCACAAACAGCAGTATCAGATCTTCGCCAAAACCAAGTTTAGAAGATATGTCAGAAACCAATCCCATTACTGCTCATGAAAAGCGAGAATGAGCTTGAAATTTTCAGTATTTGAACAAAAATTGATATGGGACTATGTTCAGTGGATAGGTAAAATTCTTCGCCCAATCCAAATAATATCATACAATACCAATGCACTCAGCTCATTTCCCATTGCCACAAAATAAGAGAATGCTTGATTGACAAGAAACGGATTAGTATATATTTAAAACTACAAACCCAAATCAGTTGCAAGACAATGGAAAAATAACTAGACTATGGTCTACAAAAGGAAAGAACCAAAAATGAAATTTAAGCAGTCTTACAATAAACTTGAACCAAGAACTGTAGTAATAGAAGAAATACCTGTGATCCACTCTTAGCAGCTCTTTTTTGTCGGACAAAGTCCATCAAAGGTGTAACAATAGTAGCATCTTTTGCAGCGCCTGTACACATCATGAGTACGCAACAATTGATTTAAGAAATAACAAAACAAAAGGCTGAGCATGTGCAAATCAGTGCAATTCACATCTTCCTTCTATTTATATTACTAGTTCAAAATGATATCTACACTGACCAGCTCTTTCTGCTTCTCGTCTCTCCAATTGAATTTCTGCGCTGGGAAGATTCTCAGCAGGCTTTGCAATAATTTCAAGGAACTCCAGATACTCTGGATCTGGAATTTCAACAAGGAACTTCCATTTATGAAAAGCAATGAATACCATATAGAAGTTTGTATGAACCAAATATTTATCTAGTCTTCTTGGTGAGCCCAGACAACCAGTACCTTTGTATATGGTGCCTTCACGACCATCCTTCTTAGATGACTGCTTTGGAACACGTTGTGAAGGGGCGTACTCAACAACAGCTCTAAACTGAGTTCCTGAAAAAAGAAAAGGTTATTAAGTTAAGAGTTGGATATTTTCATGTTAGCCTACAGAGTAATTTATCCAAGAAAAGTATAAAAGACAAAAAAATGTAGCAAACTATAACACAAAGGCTCACATATGTTATGAACTTGCTTCATTGCGCAGACCCAAGAAAAAAATCATGGCTTGATAGAATAAGATTCATATCATTACACCATAAATAAGCAAATCAATGTGTTCAGACAAACAATTACCCTTCTCATTAACAAAAAGATGCCCGTTAAAGAACTCAGCAAACTCGATGACATCTTCAGGACGTCTGAAGTCAATGTAGGCTCTAGCATAAGATTTATGCCTCTGGCTGCAAATTCATTTCCAGAAAATATCAGAGAATGCTTTCAATGACGCAGTTCATTCAAGTATACACGAAAGAGCATTCGGACGTAGATGCATGTTCACATGTTAAAACATGAATAAGGAACTTAAAAAGGTGAAGTAACCGCATGTACATGTTAGAGGAGCATAAATTTAAGGGCAGGGGCACAGAGAGGGAGTATAATCCAATCAATGTCGTCTAAGTCTATGAATCACGTGTTGTTTTTATTAAAAAAAAAAAACTGACGATGATACATAAAGATCAGACCATGTAAAATGCCCTGAAAACCTAAATCTAAGCCGCACTTCATCTAACAGAATCAGCACCATAAACAAAGGAAAATCCCAGCATTCTTTGAACTTCATATAAGGTTCAAGAAAAACAAAACAATAGTACACAATACGTCCTTCACATAGACCAAAAAAAAAAAAAAGCCCATTAAATTTGACCAAAAGCAACTGAAAAACCGATATAGTTGAAGCAATCAAATAAACCAAAGTCCCAAATCGAAGGAGATAAAAGAAGCAATACTTATATTCAATAAAAATGGCCAGTCAATACCTGCTCTTGCCAGAACGAAACGAGAACCACTTATAACGGCCGGCGAAAGCGGCGTCAATTTGTTCCATGAACGTCGCCTGAGAGATCGTCGGCGGCAAGTGACGCACCACCACTTTGGTCTTATCAGAGTGACCCTTCATATTTTGTTCAAAACCCTAAGAAAGAAATCCGAACAAAAACCTAGAAGCCCGAAACCCCAAAAAATAAAAAAGTTACGTAATTCAACTACAAATTCCAGCCAAATTGTAGAAAACGCTCCGAAATCCCTGAGAGATCACATCTTCTTCGTAGGGCATCTTGGGGTCGACGGAGAGAGAGTGCCCTAATTTTAGCAATATGTTGCCCTAATCGCAATGAGTGAAAATTAGAGAAGAACAGAGACAGAAAGTGAAAGTTAACGTAATGAGGATTTCATTTGTGCATCAGTGAGAGAGAGATATATATCGTATGTGGGGAGGTGTAGGTTTTGTAACTGTAGGGAAGATGTCTCGGGTACTTCGAGTTTTTATCTTTTTTTGATTGAATATTTTTAGTTATTAGACAAAACTTCTTTCTTTATTTTCATTAATTCTTTAATTCATTTAATTTTTAATTTTTCCCATTAACTCTATCTTTAAAATGTTATTAATTTTCTTTTAGTTGAAATTTAGTTCAGTATTTTTAATTCTTATTTTAATAAGTTTTTATTATCTATTAAAATAAATAATTTACTTTTATTTGAAATTTAATATCCAGGTTGACTGGACCATAGACAAGCCACGGGCCAAAATGGTTCGGACCGATCGAAACAACAAAAATAACATCGTTTTGTAAAAAAGAAATTTGAAAATAAGGATAGGTCAGGTCGGGTCACCAACCCCTCAAACTACTAGCTGACCCACGGGCCATCCAACTAAGAGTCAGACCGGATTGAGTCCGACCGTACCCATTGACGTCTTTATAATTTAGATTCTTGCACTCAAAAGGTGAAATCGCCCACCCTAGATGCTTAAACGCTTGGGCCCAACAGAGTAGTGAAGGCAGTAACGATTTGATCTCAGTTACACTCAACCTCCTTTCTAATAACCAATTGAGATACTCATGCGGCTTATAATTTAGATTCTTATTATGTAGGATATTTGAACTATCACTTAAAAGTCTATCAATGCATTGTC
>JAOTAW010000202.1:1571692-1587024 GCA_025629945.1 Erythroxylum savannarum | reverse complement strand
TTTTGTAGATTCAGATTATGCCGGTGATCTCGACAGACGCAGGTCTCTGACAGGTTATGTATTTTGCATTGGAGGTTGTGCCGTTAGCTGGAAAGCTACTCTACAACATGTAGTGGCTTTATCTACTACTGAAGCAGAATATATGGCAGTTACTGAGGCTATCAAAGAAGCATTATGGTTGAGAGGTTTATTTGGCGAGTTATCCCTTCATCAAGGGGTTACTACTGTTTATTGTGACAGCCAGAGTGCTATTCATTTGACGAAAGATCAGATGTATCATGAGAGGACGAAGCATATTGATGTGAAGTATCATTTCATTCGGGATACTATTGCAGAGAAGAAGGTCCTTATTCAGAAGATTAACACTAAGGACAATCCTGCTGATATGTTTACGAAGGTTCTTCCAGTTTACAAGTTCAAGCAATGCTTGGACTTGATTGGTGTCTGCAGTTGGTGATATAGCCCTTTTGGGGCATTGTCGGAGAAGGTGGAGCAGATCACTAATTGTTCGGGACCTTGCATGTGATGGCTTGGCTCTTCCACTTGGTTGCCTTGTCAAAGAAGAAGGCAGACTTTGATAGGTGGCACTTGGTTGCCTTGTCAAAGAAGAAGGCTTCGATTGGTGGCATACATATGACTGGTGGCTGGTTCATGCATTCAACAATTCGGCTGGTTCATTAATTCAACAATTATGTCTGCAACCTTGAAGATTTTGGACGACAATTGTACAGAACATCAGCTATAAATAAGGTGGCAGGTTTAGAGGAAATTCATTCATTCATTCTTTCCTTGCTAAAATCTTCTATCATCTCTGTATACTTCTGAGCTTTTTGTTCCAGCCTAATGTACTTGTATACATTCTCCACATATTAGTAAAATTGCTCACCCTCCGGCCGTGGACGTAGGTTATATTGACCGAACCACGTAAATCTTTGTGTTCTGTCCCATTTATTTTGTCTATCTTTATTTTCGTTACTACTACTTCGGGCTATTAAATTCAACCGGTATCCAATCCGAAAGTATTTTATCTTAACACTATAATAAAAGTTAAATAATACTTGATTGGATTAATTACTCTTTTGTTATTTGTGTTAATTACAGGAAAATTCGACATACGAAACTTGGAGTATAAAACACGTACCTTCATAAAGAAACATAAAGAAGCTGCACTTAGATGGGACGTCATCAGTTGAACTCCTAAGTAAATTAGAGTGCTTACGGATGAACGGTTGTAGAAAGCTTGAAAGCTTTCCAAGCAACTTTTGTAGGTTAACATCTCTCAAAGAACTTTATCTGCTTAGATGCTCACGCTTTAAGGAGCTTCCTGAAATCTTGGAAAGTATGGATAATTTGAATTATCTTTACTTGAATAGGATAGCTGTAGCGGAATTGCCATATCTTCTTCAATCTCACAGCGCTCAAGCATTTAGGGCTAAGTAATTGCCGGAAGTTTGCTTTTCCCGCAAAATGTTTCCACGGTTTAACAAGTCTGTCATTTTTAGAAGACCACTATGAATTGGATTTCTCATCACTAAAAATCATTGGGGAAGCTGAGACGAATTTTCTTGAGGAAAAGAGCTATCGATCTTTGATAGAATCTCTAGATTTGAGTGGAAATGATTTTGAAGAAATCCCTACCGTAGAGCTCCTTCCACGATTGAACCATCTTGCTATAAACAACGGCGACAGGCTTCTATCCTTACCACCTCTTCCAAAAGGTGTCTCCATGTTACGCGCCAAGATCGCTAAAAGAAATACTCACCGTTGAACAACTACCTCTTGACCCACAAGCACGTGCCTACGGCTTCGATTTAAGGAATTGGTTCATGTTGCATGAAGATAAATGCTAAGCAGCAGTAAATGCCTTATTGAGGAATTATAAAAGACGTTAAATTGTTTCATTGATACGTAACTCTTTCTCTCTTTCTTTATCTGGTTCGTATAATCATAATTTGAATAGAAATTTATGCTGTTTAGGCGTCTTTTCAAATGATCTATCCAGGCAGTAGAATAGCAAAGTAGGTCAAGTATTAAAGCATGGGTTATTCCATTCAAATCCACCTTCCTTCTCATTGGTTTAATCATTTTTTTAAGGGATTTGCTTTCTATCTGCGCCATGATAATATTAATGTGGAGTATGATGATGGATGATTTTGCGATCTTAGCTATGCTTGCTATTTTGGAGACAGTCACCATTTCTCCTACTCTCCAACAATATATGGTGCACTTGACAGAGCAGATAAAAAACATATGTTAGTCTTCATCTGTGAAAAGCTTCGTACATGGATATGTGGACATGGTAACTTCAAAGAGGATGTAGCCTTTTTTAAGTTCAGCATGACTAACAATATAATAAAAGAGTGTGGGATCATTCCACTGTACACCTGAAGATCAGATCAGGATGAATTTTGTCCCCAAGATGTATGTATTTTCTCTCATACCTCTGAATCATTTGTTTATGTTTCTGACAACTATGAAAACACTTGATTCTATTTGTCTTTGAACTTTTGTTTATGTTTCTGACAACTATGAAAACACTTGATTCTATTTGTTTTTGAACTTTCTAGTTTTCACATTTTGCATCTATTTTCTTAAAAAGGCTCAAAAACAGTCTTAAACAAGCATATCAGCTTTAAATAGCCATAATTTTTGATTCAGATAAAGAGTTATGGTACATATTATTTAACAATAGGATCTCTTTCTGAGCCTGACGATATGTGAAACTATGATTTAATCTTATCTTTTCAAGTAGAAGCCTTTGTTTTCCTTTATCATGTTTTTTTTTATATAAATTTTCCTTTATCATGTTATGTTATTGTGATTTAATTTGTATAATAATAATTGCTTTGTCTTACATATTAATGATGTAAGATCTTCAAGATGAATGGTGCATATGAAGACAAGATAGGTTGCCTATGAGATGTGAAGAAAATCAAACAATCATTTAGGTTTCCTGCAAATCTTCTCCGACTTTGATCTCTAAAATAGCAAAATGCTGATTCGGTCAACTTGGCCGATCCAGGTTATTTCTTATTACCATTCTTTAAACCCAACGAATGAAAAAGTACTGGTTATTTATTTAATAGTAATTTTAGTGATAGTACATTTTAATTTAATATTATTTACATGTTAGTTTTATAATAATAAAATCTTTTAATTATATTTAAAATTTACGAATTACTCCATACTAGATTTTTATTAACATCTTTAATAACAAACATAATGAGTTCTCTTTATTGCCACAGCTTCTTACTGCATATTAGTATCATGTATCAGGTCATCCGACTCAGATTAACGAGAAACATTCGGCGAAACTATTTCTTGCACATATTGTATTTGCAAGGGATTAAGAAACTATGAACACACATCACACTATATCATCTCCATTTGGTGCTCAAGAGATGTTTTTATTATAGAAAGCATCAATATTTTCAAATCAATCTGTGCTTACCAAGTCAAAGTTCAAAAAAATGAAGTAGCATGATATTATTAAAATTATTCTTAACATGGCAGGGACACATCTGAAAGTTGGATATGTTACAGAAGGTTATAATAATCAAACAAATCATATGGAGAACGATGCTGTCATTGCAGATGCTTTCCAGGAAGAACTTTCCCTGGTTGCTTATGCTGAAGAAGCTGGGTTCCATGATGCTGCTCAAGATTTGGTTCTTAACCAGCAATGGCTTGGTCCTTCTGGTGGAGAATGCCATGATTCTGGTAATGTTTTGAGCTTGATTCATTGCCTATAGTGGCCTATTTCTATTTCTCTGGGCGGATTTGATAGTTTTTATGGTTTCTCGTATCATGAGAGTGGTCAGAAAGTCTTGGATGGTGATGATAGTTGCCAAAAGGAATCAGATCATTGTAATGGCGATGAGATACTAATTCATCCTGCTGAAGAAAAGCCAGAGATGGAAGAGTTGAGATGTACTTTAGATAAAACAGATGAGTCTGCTCTTGCTGGTGAAGTGTGCAAGAGGCTAAATCAGATGTTTCCAGTTCCTGTAAGTATTGCTCAGGAGATGATATTTCAACTATTTCTAGGAAATGAGTGAATTCAAACTTCAGGTGGTTGAGATCTACCCAGAACCAAGTCCTAATAATACATTCATCCAGTGGTAGAGCCTTCCATCGTAAATCATATACTTAATATTGTCTTTTTACATATGGCGAGTTTAAATACATTGCATCAAAGTCCAGATCACAGACATATTTCTTTGCTTCGTGTTATTGAAATTATGCATTTCCCATTAGTTTTCTTTTCTTGTTTTATTTATTCCAAGTAGTGTTTATTATGAATTCCAGGGCCGGAAATTCTCTATTGAAGGTCTTCTAAGGGATATAAAGCATTCTGACAACTTTCTTGATGGAACATTAATTATATTTCGCTTGGCCTCTCAGGTATTTGACGCTGTCTCTTCTCGTATTATGCTGCTCTGGGCTTCTTTTGTATAATAACTAGGCTCAAGACCTTAAATATAAAGTTATGCTGGCTGGAACAGTCTGCTGTTTTAGTTTTCCAAACCTATCTCCAACTTGTTGCCGCTAGCTATGAAATATGAAAGTAAAGTGTACTATTAAATGCTTGAACCCGCTTTGGTAGGTGAATTACAAGTAGTCTTTGCTGCCTAATAGACTCAGAAAGAAGAGCTATTGTAAAGATCTGTTTATTTGCTATCGTGTTAACAATCTAAAACTTGAGTTTAACTACAAAAGAAGTGTGATAACTTCATGAGATGAAGTTTAATGTCCTACGGGCATTCATATACCGCAAGGACATTGCTGGGTCATACTTTGCATCGGTGGTGAAGCGAGAAAGAAAGAACAGAAAATCTCCGGTTGGTGGACTATGAAACTAGGAAGGACAAAATTTATAATGATATATAGTCCTTGTCCTCAAATTTTCGCAAGTTAGGGACTAAGTTGGATGTTCTCTTCTTCAATTTTCTTTACATCACCAGTTTAGCTGCAAAGAGACTAACGAAAATTGTCATAATATCCAGATTTTCTGATTAATTTTTTTGAAACTGTTGCAGGATTTCTGCCGTTACCATTCTCCAGTTTCAGGAATCATAGACCAATTTATACATATACCTGGAAGCTTATATACGGTAATGTGGACTAATTGCAAGGGAAGCAACATTAACATTGGTTAATTGTTTCTAATCTGCTCAATTTGTTACCCTGATGTGTACTGATTCATACTTGCAGGTTAATCCTATTGCTGTCAATAGTACGTATTGTAATGTCTTCACAGGTTTTTGTTCGTCTTCGTGTTTTCGACATTAACAGGTCCTTTTTGAGAACAAATTATAACTGCGATAGCTTCACACTGACATTAACAAGTCCTTTTCGATAACAAATTATAACTGCAATAGCTTCACAGGGCATTAACAAGTCCTTTTCGATAACAAATTATAACTGCAATAACTTCACAAGGACATTAACAAGTCCTTTTTCAGAACAAATTATAACTGCAATAGCTGTGAATATACTGAGGCATTTCATTTTTGTGCTCATGCCTGTTTTCTTTCCTACTATCGCTCAAAATTTGGATTCCATATTATTTGGCACTTTACAAGGTTATTTTTCCTTAGCATGATCATCTCTCTTAAGAAGATCTGATTATGATGATGAGATTTATTATAATCCCTCCTGTTCTCTGTTTGGTTGTGAAAGGAGAATTGCAAGTTTATTTTGTAGTTGGGTTGGTGTTTTGTTCATTTTGTGCATCTCTCTACATTTCAACAATTAGCACCTACTTTCTTTACCACGCACATGTCACTCCACTCTGTTTTTAACCAAATTAGTAATTTGACATGTTCATATTTTTTGCATCTTGGTTTACAGGTGGTCTTCGTTGCCATCGGAGCAGCTATGGTTGGCCGTATAACATTCTTGAAGAAAGGTGATCATGTCAAGAAGGGAGATGTTAAAATGATTGTCAGGAGTTAGTAGTTTTAATGTTAAGTGGATTGATGGTGCTTGAATTCTTGATGGTACAATGCTTCTACACATATGCTAATAATTAACTATGTTTTAAATTTTTTGATTTTATTAACACCTTATCATTTTTAAGAATTAATTTAATTTACTAAATATTTACTAAAATTTACAAATTTAGTTTATATAAATAAAACATAATATTTTATATTTTCAGTAATATTACAAAATTAAAATTCTTTTTAGAAAATCATCATTAAAGAACCTTCAAATAAAAATATAGTACAGATTGGGCCAAAGTAACCCACTTAAAACTTGATTAAACCTGAGCTAAAACCTTAGTCCAACACAAGTACTAAATTTGATTTTACTTTCCTAGCGTTCTCATTTAAATTATAATTTTTAATATCATTTTGAAATTAAAATCACGTCAATGTTGTAAAGAAAGTTCGAAAGGCCATTCGAATCAGCCCCAAAAATTGAGTCCTCAATCAAAACAATCTTTTTGTAAAATATATTTTTAAAAATGCGTACAAGTAATAACCCTTCCCTTTCCCTGATCCTCACAAAGCGAGAAGCTTCGTATACTAAAAATTGCCTTTTTATCGAACCAAAATAAACCGAAATTAACTTAGTAAGCCTAGTACAAATTTATGTAAAATGGATGTTATCATACTACAACATGCTCTGTTCTGTTACGCTTCCAGTAACAAAAAGGTAAGGGAAGAAAAAGTGAGCAATGTGTACAAAATTTACAACAATTCCTCTGGCCTGTTCGTTCAAAGACCTCAATTGGGAAAATCAATCAACCAGCCCCCTGTATTTCATTGTATGTTCCAATTTCCTCATTGAATGAGTACCTGAAATTGTCAAGAAATGGATTGCAAACAAATTGGTCAACCTCTGCAACAAAATTCTGCTCCAGATAAAACTAATACATGGCTGCATTAAAAATGTGGAAAGTGCATCTATCAATGCAATAATATAAACAAAATATTCAAGTAGAATTGGTGTGAACCAAGACCTTTCAAGATTAACAAGTTGTCCAACAAAATTAACACGGAAGATGTTGCAATTCGAATTCAAATTGCCCAAATGATCACAAGAGATCAAGCTTTCATTTCATTAACAAAGATGAAAGATAACAAATACAACGAATAGTGTTTATATCTGTAGAAAAATAGAAAAACGAATGAACAAATGAAAGAATGACACGTCTCCCTTCCTTGTAACTGAATAGAAATAGTGCTAAAATCCTCCAATGCCCCTCAACATGTAACAATACCTCCCCCTCAAGTTTCCTTGTCCGCAAGGAAACCTGGAAATCGAGCTTCAATGTCAGTGGCAAACTCCCAAGTAGCATCAGCAGGTGAGTGATCCTTCCAATGAATGAGCCATTGAGTTGCAGCTTGGTTATGACGACGAGCCATCCTCCGTTCCAACACTGCCTGAGGGTAAGCATCATTGATGTGTGAAACTGAAGGCAAGGCTGGCACTGGGCCCTGAGGAGCTGAACTAGGCCTGAGCTGAGAGACATGAAAAACAGGATGAATAGCAGCATCTGCAGGTAACTGAAGCTTGTAAGCCACTGCTCCAACTTTCTCCAAAATCTGATAAGGGCCAAAGTACTTAGGCTCAAATTTTTGATGTTTCTGCTTGAGAGAAATCTGCCTATAAGGTTGTAACTTCAACAGGACCCAATCCCCCACTGCATAACTTCTATCAGTCCTGTGCTTATCCACCTGATGCTTCATCCTAGCAGCAACCTTTTGCAAATTAACCTTGAGAATTTCTAAGGTAGCCTCTCTGTCACGCAAGAAAATATCTACTGCAGCCACATTAGAATCACTTGCAAAATATGGTACATGAACAGGAGGGGGAATGCCATAAAGTGCCTCAAAAGGGGACATCTTAATGCTTGAGTGATAAGATGTGTTGTACCAATATTGAGCCAAAGACAACCACTGATGCCAAGAGTGAGGTAACTCCCCTGCCATACATCTCAAGTAACATTGCAACCCTCTATTCACTACCTCAGTTTGCCCATCAGTCTGTGGGTGATAGGCAGTGGAATATTGCAATTGAACCCCCTGCAGGGCAAACAAATCCTTCCAAAATGTACTTAAAAACACAGCACCCCTATCACTAGTTATTGTTTGTGGCATACCATGCAACTTAAAAACATTCTCAAGGAAAGACTGAGCTACTTGCTTTGCAGAAAAAGGATGAGACAGAGCCATGAAATGGCTAAACTTGCTAAGTCTGTCAACCACCACAAAAATGACATTTTTACCTTGAGAGAGAGGCAAGGCTTCAACAAAGTCCATGGTAATATCCGTGAACAAAGAAGTTGGGGTGGGTAGAGGTTGCAATAACCCTGCTGGAGCACTATTATCAGCTTTGTACCTCTGGCAAATTACACAAACTCTGATGAATTCTCTCACGTCCTTGGTCATGCCAGACCAATACACCACTGCTGCCATCCTCTTATAAGTGGGAAGCATCCCAGAATGACCAGCTGCTGTAGAGGCATGAAACAAGGTTAATAATTCCTGTCTCAGGGTAACATCCTGGCCTATCACCAGCTTTCCCTTCCTCCTCAAATCACCATTGACATAAGAATAAGCTGGATGTGCATCAGGATTCTGCAATTTCTCTCGAATCAACTTGTTCAAGTGTGGATCTATTTGCCACGAAGCTCTGATTTTCTGAATCAGTTCCAATGGTACCATAATGGAAGTTAAAGCACAAAGAGTCCTCTCTGGAATTTGAGAGAGTGCATCTGCCACAGCATTCTCAGTTCCTCTCTTATACTTAATCTCATAGTCAAACTGCATTAATTTTGACATCCAAGCCTGTTGAGTTGGGGTACTTAACTTTTGCTCCAAAAGATAATGCAGGCTTTGGTGATCTGTCAAGATAGTAAATTTCTTGGCCTGCAAGTAGTGGTACCATTTCTTAACTGCAAAAAGTATTGCAAACAACTCCCTCTCATATGCTGAAAGAGCCTGATGTTTAGGAGAAAGTGTTTTGCTAATATACGCCACTGGATGCCCATCTTGCATTAAAACTGCTCCAATGCCACTACCTGAAGCATCTGTTTCCAGCACAAAACTCTTTGAGAAATCTGGTAATGTCAAAACAGGAACTGTGATCATTGCTTGTTTCAACGCATCAAATGCCAGTTGTGCTTCACTTGTCCACTTAAAGACCGACAGTTTCAACAAATCCACCAAGGGCCTTGCTAACGTTCCATACCCTTTCACAAACCTCCTATAGTAACCAGTGAGTCCCAAAAAACTTCTCAATTGTTTTTGAGTCTTTGGAATTGGCCATTGAGCCACTGCCTGTATTTTACTCTCATCAGTAGCCACACCCTGCCCAGAAATGACATGCCCTAAGTACTCTATTTGCTGGCACCCAAAAGAACACTTAGATCTCTTGGCTAACAATTGATGTTCCCTCATGGTCTGCAACACCAGCTGCAAATGATGAACATGCTCCTCTTGAGTCCTGTTGTACACCAGGATATCGTCAAAAAATACCAATACAAATTTCCTCAAAAATGATTTAAAAACCGTATTCATCAAACTCTGGAAAGTGACAGGGGCATTAGTTAAGCCAAAAGGCATAACTAAGAACTCATAATGACTTTCATGAGTCTTAAAGGCCGTTTTTAGCACATCCTCCTCATACATTCTCACCTGCCAATAACCTGAACGCAGATCAATCTTGGAGAACCAAGCAGCAGTTCCCAATTCATCCAGCAGCTCTTCAATCACAGGTATGGGATACTTATCTTTGACTGTGAGTTGATTAAGTGCTCTGTAATCAACACACAACCTCCAAGTTTGATCTTTCTTCTTCACCAACACTATTGGACTAGCATATGGACTTGTGTTATTCCTGATCACCCCTATTTGCAACATCTCTGCAACCAGCTGTTCAATGGCATCTTTCTGAGCTGCAGCATATTTGTAAGGTCTAACATTAACAGGGGCAGCACCATCCTTCAACACAATCTTATGGTCATGCTCCCTCTTTGGTGGCAGAGAAGTAGGCTCTTGGAACACATCTTCGAATGTTTGCAACAAAGCCTGCAAGTCACCCCATGTGTCCGCAGCCTGCAACACACAACACTGCCTCACTAACAAACCTTCCAAACTGGTACGCAGCTGACTCATTTTAAGATCCCCTTGCTCTTCATCCATCAAAAACTGATGAGAATGTATAGTCAAACTATGAAGCTGCTTGTTCCTTGGTTTCCACACTTCCCCCTGCAATCTATACACCTTTGCATCCACTTGAAACACCATTTGCAGTGTCTGGAAATTCCAAGTGATTTCCCCCAGTGTAGATAACCATTGAACTCCTAGAATGAGATCATAACTGTCTACATCAATGAGATAAACTTCAGCCGCAAAGACATACCCCTGCATTTTCCAAGTAAAAGTTTGGCACTTATACTGACATTGCAACTTTTGACCATTAGCTACTTCAACTGGAACAGCTAATGTCGGAACCAATTCACATTTCAACCTATTAGCAACCTTAGCACTCAGAAAGTTATGAGTGCTGCCTGTATCCACTAGTATCCTCAACTTCCTCCCCTGACATTCTCCTCGGATTCGCATTGTTTGGGACCCCTCCAAGCCCAACATAGCATGCAATGAGAGCTGAACATCAGCTGCACTTCCCTGTTCTTCCTCTACCACTAACTCCCCCTCGTCATCATCCTCCTCAGACATCAATTGCATCACATAAACTCTTTTCTTCTTACAGTGATGATTGAAAGTGTACTTTTCATCACACCAAAAGCACAATCCCTTGGCTCGTTTTTCATCCATTTCCTTGCTTGTAATTCTACCAGTCTGAGAACCTGGGGTAAAGTTGTTTGGACGGGTAACAGGGTTAACTTCTTTGGTTGGTGGTTGAAGGGGGCCTTTATATGGTGTGGTAGTAACTGTAGCAGCCTTTTGTGTCACATGTGAGGTAAAGGAACTAGGCTTGTAGGTTGGTTTTGGTTTGTTTTGTATGGCTGCCACTGTGAGTTCCTGCAATTTAGCTAAGGCAAAAGCATCTGCTAAGGTAGTAGGTCTAAACATTCTAACAGACATTTGAAGTTCATCAACCAATCCAGATACGAAAAAACTTAGAGCCTGATCCTCACGAATACCAGCACGTGGGTACAACTCATCAAATGCATCCAATTATTCTTGTAGAGAGCTTACTTGCTTAAGATTTTTCAAATCTGACAGTGGATCGTCAAATGCCTTTGCTCCAAAACGAGCTGCCAATGCCTTTACATAACCGTTCCAATCATCATAGATCGCCGATCCCTTTAGAGAAATGAATCCTTGATGCCACTGTAATGCCTTGCCGTCAAGGTGTAGAGCAGCAATCTTCACTCTCTCCTCTAACGCCACATCAGCAACTTCAAAGAAGTATTCGGCACGAAGCAACCATCCATCAAAACCCTCCCCCACGAATTTGGGAAATTCCAGTCGAGTTGACTTTCCCCAATTCGTCTTCACTGCATGGAACGAGGTTTCCGACCGCCCACTCGAAGTCAGCTGCTCTTCTACAACTCGACGCTGCTGTTGAATACTGAGACCTTTGATCAAAGTTGCCAGCTCCTCAAATCGTGCATCGGCGTGGGTTTTCAGGGCCTCCTGATTCTGTTCCAACTCATGGATCATCGCCTCCACTCGTCGTTCCAAATCCTGCGAACGAGTCTCAACCGCCGATTTCGTCATGGTCGAGAATCGGAAGCTCTGATACCAATGTTGCAAGTCGGATTCGAAATGCCCAAATGATCACAAGAGATCACACTTCTATTTCATTAACAAGGATGAAAAATAAAAAATACAACGAATAGTGTTTATATCTGTAGAAAAATAGAAGTAATGAATGAACAAATGAAAAATTGACACGTGTCCCTTCCGTTGTAACTGAATAGAAACAGAGCGAAAATCCTCTCGTTAAGCTCAACATATAACAGTTTCATTGATTCTACGTTGGATTTGAAAAGGAAACATCGATTAGGTATAAATGAAAATTTCTGTATCATGTTAATGGTTGGGAGCTTTCTTTAATTGCCAACCACATATAGAATATCGTTCTTTTTTTTGTTGAACTGAAATTCATATCCACCTTGCCTCCCACACTAAAGCCCTGGCTGTCTTGTTTCAGATAACTCTCCATTACTCGTGTGTATCCATGTTACCTTATCCTCTTTCCCAGGGATCAGGGGTATATTCATTAGATTTGCCACCAAATTTGTATCTGTTATTAGTCTAGATAACAATTCCTTAATGTGTATAGCATCTTTGACTTTAGCATTCATCTAGAGAATATTCTTGAGTTGTAATAATGGTGCTTGATGTTCCACAAGGCCATAGTGAAACCAATTGTCTTACCTGAAAGATATCTTGCTTCCATCACCAATTTCGTAAAACAGTGATTGCCTTATGTTCCTCCTTAATTCAAATATTCACTACCTAGTTGAGCAAGTGTTTTTACGGCTATCCATGTTCCACATATTTTGCCCATTTCTGTGATAGCAATGTATCCACTTAACCCGTAATGAGGTTTCATCCTTGACCATCCTTAACCAGTTCATTGAGTAATGTGCTTTTCAAAAGTCTATTTTTAGTGCATAATTTTTGCTACTTGTATTTCCTGTGTAGTTCCTAAGTAATTCCTACATAAGCAGAATATTGCCTTTAGCATATCTTCCAAGAATGTATGCCCCTATTGGTATCCAATATGAGCAGGCAGTTCTTTCTCTATACTTTGCTAGGATTTTCGATATTATTTTGTAAATAAAGTTGCAACATGCTATTGGTCCATAATCTCCTTTAGTAATCAAACTTATGTAAGTTTTGTTTATCTCCTTTAAGAGCTTCCTTTCCTGGAAGAATTCTTCAATTTTTATTATCATTAGGTCTCCTGTGATAGCACAGGTAATCTAAAAGAATAATATGGCCTTAGTGCCTAGTGAAGATCTAAGGCTTTGAGAGCATTCTTAATCTCCATTCTGGTGATAGGTCTAGATAAATTCTCCATCTCAGTTATATATAGATGATCTTGTATAATCTCCCTGATGATTTGAGCTGCAGAGGTTGCTTCTGTTAGAGTTCCCAAGGTACAAGAAAAGTAGGCCTCAACCTCCTTCAATAGTTCTTCTGGAGCTGTGATTAGGCTTCCTCCTTTTAGAATGGACCAATTCGATGTCTAAACTTCCTTGCGGCAACTATCCTATGAAAAATAGGAGGTATTCCTATCTCCTTCTGAGATCCATTGCTCTCTTAATCTTTGTCTCATGATGGAATACTCTAGTTTTGGTTCTTGGGAATGCTTGAGCATAGCCTGCTTTTCAAGAAATTGAAGAATAGAGTTAGTGGGATCAAGATATAGGTCAGCTTGTACCTTAACTGGCTCCTGCTTAATGGAATTCACAACTTGATGTGTATTGCCAATTGTGTCTCTATTTAGGATTTTAAGCTCTTTTTTTTATGCTATGAATCAACCTAGTGTACTTGTATTTGTTTGTTCCTCCCACACAAAAGGCATAAACCCCTAGCTACTTCTTCCTCAAAGCCCTTACTACATGTAGGAAGTTGTTTAATCTGAATGGAACTTTTTTAACTTTATTTCTAATTGTTGTTTGCACTATGATGGGAGAATTATTCTATCATAATGTTCCTGGAAACATAGATACACCTTCTGAAAATTTTTGGAACCATTACAAATTGGCCATACATATGTCTAACTTCTTCCTAAAAAACAATGATCCTTTTTGTTTATTACTCCAGGTATAGAAGTTAACTCCTATAGGAACATCCTCCATCTGATATCCATCTCACATTGTTTTAGGTCACTACAATAGTTTCTCATACAATTATTACCCTCAGCTTCATTAGGGTTCAACATTGTATTGAAATCACCTATGATCAGCCAAGGATCGTGAAATGAGACAGCTAATTGTCTCAATCTGTTCCATAAATCTATGCTCAAAAAGTATGATTGTGTCCATAAACCATTGAAACTTGGATTGTCGTATGTTCCTGTATGAGTTTGACTTTCATGTGAATCATCTGCTCATGATGAAGGTGTTCATCATCTCCATTTTATCTTCATCGTACAGCACCAAAATCCATCCATTATAATGACAAGCATAATTGTCCACCATCTTCTAGCTATTAGGCACAAGATTGAGAATATTACAATTTCATATACAAAATCTCTAATAAATAATTGTTTGGAAGGGGAATTCATGCCCTTATATTCCAAGCAATCATAGCCATATTTATCTTATAGAAGAAGAAATCCTCTTTTTCCTATTAGATTTCCTTCTACTTGGAGTACAAAAACCATCCTGTTTACCTTGCATTTCAAGTCCATCATCTGCATTGATTTGCACTTCCTTTTCTTGTTTGTTCTCTATTTTCCTCAGTCATCAGTTTCCACCTGCATTTTCTGCTTCTAGTTGTATGAATCAGTTGTCCATTGATTCTTTGCAATTGCATTACCATCACCTGTTTGTTATGAAATAGCCTGGGTTTGGCTTCCTCAACTGCTTTCATCCCTTCTACATTGTTGTGGGTTTGGCTTTCAGCACTAGCAATTAATTCCTGGTATCCACCAGTTTTGAATAGTTCTCTAGTCAGTTTCCAAACTTTCTTAGAAAGAGTATCTGGTTTCCATGTATAAGTTATTTTCACAACATCCTCATCGCATCTCATCTCATCATTTAGCCTCATTATTGGTATCTCACTAGGCAGGTCCCTTAATGCTTCAACTAACACACATATCCTAGCATAGTTAATTCTTTTGATTTCTACATTGGCTTGATCCATACACAATGGTTTGCCTATATGCCTTGCAATATAGCTTAGGCCTTTAGTTGTCCAATATTCAAGTAGAACACCATGCACACACACATCCATACTGGTATGCTTATTGATTTGACATCTTCAACTACTATTCTAGGTCACCAGTTTTGAAGTAAGGTCGGTTTGTATGTAACATGTTATAGACCTATCTAAACCACTTTCATTACATTAATTTTGCTGGGGAACTTGAAAAAGAAGAAGTCTTCTTCATTAACTAGAATTCAGTGATGCCAAACTGCCTCCAGTTAGCTAAAGCCCAGGCTTTCATGGTTGAATAAGAGACCCTCTTATCAAAGAAGTAGCCATTAAGAGTTGACTCCCAACGTGTAACGCTTTCTTTTAAGATCTCCAAGGGAGTCTCACGTTGGAGCGTGTTAGAGTTTCGCATCAGGCTCAATATCACCTACCATCTGAAGCCAAGACCTCTTGACCCAGGTTGCATCTTCCAGAGCTTGAGGGGTGTCTCTAGGTGGGCAGAAGAGCTGGAGT
>JAOTAW010000202.1:1494128-1509160 GCA_025629945.1 Erythroxylum savannarum | reverse complement strand
AAGAGATTATTATAAGTCTTCTTAGCTTGTAATTTTGTAATTAGTTAGGAAAAAACAAAAGTAGCTAAAGATCTTGCATTCCAAAAGTCTTTGGTTGTATGTTACAATGGTTGGTTGAGGTTTTGCGAAAGCTATCAATTTTAAGGTAAAGCAGATAGCTTTCTTCTAAGAAACTTAAACACAACACACATTTGTACACAGGAAATTTCATGGAAGTAACTTTCAGGAAAACTCAGGAAATTGCAGCACATCGTCTTCGAACTTCACAGATTCCATTTCCACCATCATATCCATCCCAAAACTGTGGGAGCTAGTGGTGCACGAGGAGGTGACCCCAGAAATTACATCTCCATGATCGTATGTAGATAGCTCCGATGACAGAAGAAAATCGGGAGATAATGATTGGTGGTGGTGGGGGAACGAGCCATGGCCGCCATTTTTGGTTGGGAAATGGTTAGTAAAGCTTAGAAGTTTGGAAGACTCAGAATTAATGACGTCCAGGACGACTTCAGAAGGTTTTAACAAAGGTTTGCATGTGTGATGACCATAATATGTTGTTCGATACAAAGGTGGTTCGTCATCGATTCTCTGGACTTGCTTGGTTGCTTGACACCCTTGTTCATACTTGTGAGTGCATCTGAAGTAGTTCCTGAAACATTTAATCAGATCGATTCCGATAAGTTTTTGAAGCCAAGTAACGTAAGAACATAAAAATATGAATTACTGAAGTAATAATTACCTTGAATATTTGGATTTAAGAATCACCTTCTGACCATATTTTCTCCAAGCATGTCCGTCGTCTACTAGAGCCGGACTGTCTATGGTCCTCGACTGAGAAGTCCTCCTGAAACCACAAAGCATTTCAAATTCAATTGTTTAGCAGAGTCGCCTGAAGAATATCAACTACGGAGGTGTTGACCAATTAAATGATGTTATTACCTTCTCTTATAACAGCCCCTCCGGCTCTTTAACTTGGAGGACTTGCAACTCTCGACGGAGTCCTCAGACTTTCGGCCATCAAAACAAGGAGAACCCACTTGAGTACTCGCCGGAAGCTGAGAGACCTCATCGGACTCAGCACTATTTAACATGGAAAGAGTGTTGGAAAAGGAGTTAAAGATTCCTGTTGCAAGCTCTCTGGCATCGTCATCACCGGTGGATTTGATTAGAGCAGCTTTAAGTTGGTTAGCAAGTTTCCG
Source organism: Erythroxylum savannarum (assembly GCA_025629945.1). NCBI lineage: Eukaryota > Viridiplantae > Streptophyta > Magnoliopsida > Malpighiales > Erythroxylaceae > Erythroxylum > Erythroxylum savannarum. The sequence goes on along the minus strand of JAOTAW010000202.1, from coordinate 1,507,961 downwards.
ACCGCGAAGGAGCTCGTGAATCGCCTTGTTCCGGTCAAAAGGTAGTGCTTCCGGCGAGAAAAACTCCATTTCAAAGGTTGGTGTAGTAAATCTAGAGAGTGGACGAGAGGATTTTATCTTGTAATTTCAGGTTCATGGAACATGGAAGGAAACTTTGCGGAAACTTCCAACGTTCAAGACCAACCAATCCTACGCGCAATCCTGCGAATATGTATCTCACTGACTTAGGCTATGCCTATTGGCTATTGAGGAGAAATGCATAGAACGTGAGGGAGTGGCGCGTGAGCGTAACAGATGAAGCTAGTCTTACGACATCGTAATGACGTTAGTTGGGTTACGTAAGTGGGCAATTGCCACGTGTCAGTTGATTATTAAAATAATATAGCTACAACTGGCATTCCAACTTGCGGTGAAATTTCAAAGGCAACCTCTTTTTGTTTTAGGCCGAAGAGCGATTTAACCACTAGTATTTATATTAGACTCTAATATTATTGAGTGAAACGTTTGTAAAATGTTATATATTAACTCTAATATTTAGAAAATGTTTAAAATAATCTAATTTTATCTCATCGATAACTATTTTAAATATTTTCTAAATGTTAAATTTTATTTTAAACATTTTGTAAATATTATGATTTATTTTAAACGTATTGAAACATTATAGTTCAACTTAAATTTTAGTGTAAATATTGAAGGTTAAATTTCGATTTGTCGTTAATTGAACTGGTGGTATCGCAAGTTTCAGATTCGATGAGATTTCGTGTGGTAGCCTCTTTTGTGACTGCCTCAGGGGAGTGGGACTGGCAGGCCTTTGCATACCTCCTCCCGTCCAATGCCATCCAGCTCATTGATGTTATTTTGCCGCCCGATGAAAGCATAGATAATGATCGACCTTTTTGGTGCCCCTCATCCTCGGGCTGTTTTACTTTAAAGACTGCCTATTTGAGCTTATGTGGACAAAGCGAAGTTGTGTCGAGAGCTCCCTGGCATCGGATTTGGAAGTGGGTTGGACCACAACGAATTAAAGTGTTCATGTGGCTATGCTTAAGCAATGGGGTGCTAACAAATGCCGAAAGGTGCCGGAGGCATTTGTCTACATCGAACACTTGTGAGGTATGCTTTGAATCCATTGAGCATACTATGCATATACTTCGCGATTGTCGATTTGCTAGAGATGTATGGAATAGGCTGCTGATTTATGAGCAAAGAGCATGGTTTTTTGACTCGCAATTGAGCTTGGATGCATGGTTATTTCGCAACATTGCCGACATGCAATGCTATCAAACTGATGTGAGTTGGAGTGTGGTGTTTGGGGTTGTTATTTGGCTACTTTGGAAGCGTCGAAACAGGGCTGTCTTGGGGGATGATTCACAGCCAGCAGCCCTCACTGTTGAAGCTGTTTGCTGCGTTGGTACACAGCAGGCAGTGCAAATTGCAGCTGCTGTGCGTGTCGAGCAAGGGCTACCAGGGACAAGACGAGAGGAGCGGCTGGTGCATTGGTCGACACCACCGGCAGGAGTATTCAAGCTGAATACCGATGCCTCGCTAGTGGCTGATGGCATGGCAGCGTATGGCAGAGAGGTCGTGCGCGACAACCATGGTAATTGAGTAGGCGGCTTTGTGGTTAACATTAGTTGATGTTCGATTCTAAATGCGGAAGTGTGGTCTGTTCTCCATGGCCTTGAATATGCTGTGAGTTTAAATTTGAGGCATATTCAAGTTGAATGTGATAATTTGTTAGTCGTTAACATGATTAATGGAGAGTATGAGGTTAATACATTAGTTGCCGCTTTAATTTCCCAAATACGCAAGTGAATGGAGTCTTTTGAGAGGATTTCGGTTACATATATACACCGGGAGGGAAATTTCGCCGCCGATGCTTTATCCCATCATACTTATGACTTTAGTCTGGGTTTTTGTCCCTTAGCTAGCCCACCAGATGCGGTGAATTCATGGCTTTTTCGTGATATTATTGGTGTTACTTATGTTCGTTAGTTAGAGACTTCTTTTCGGACTTCGCCCGCTTAATCTACGAAAAAAAATATCGATTTAGTTAATTAAAATAAATTATTATTATTATTATTTAAATTAACTCAATTAAATTATAAATTATGACACTCATCTCATCATTGTTATCATCATCATCTTAAATAATATTACCAATTCATATCATTATCATGATCATATTAAATAATATTATCAATTCATATTTTCAATTTGATCCGATATCACTTCTAATGTTTTTTTTAATGAGTTACAATTTACAATTCGTATTCACAATATTGCTAATTAGACCACTCCTTAAGAGTTATCACATACATAAAAATAATTTTCGAAAAGGATAATATGGTATACTAAATTGATTTTATTTGATATAATTAATTTTTAATGCTTAGTTATTTTAGAAAATAATTTAATTGAGCTTTAGTATTTTAATCTAATGTTAAACAATATTAAAATAAAAATACATGAAAATAACTTTTTAAAGATGATATAATATTCAATTTATAATGTTAAGGAAAATGTAAAAGATATAGAACTCCCGTGTAGTTTTAAGAAATTTTGAATTTTTTGAATTTTTAATATTTTTGAAAAAACTCTGATTAATTTTAATTAAATTTTTAAAATTTTTAATATTTTTGAAAAAAAACTCTGTTTAATTTTAATTAAAAAACTCCTTTTTTTGACATCAGATTAAAAATAATAAAAAAACACTTATAATATGAATTTTAAATACAAACTAATTAAATGTCACCGTAACCTAACTTAACTGTTAAATTCAACTTATTTAATAATTAAAAATAATTATAATAAATTATTTATTTGTGTTGAATTTAATTATTTTGATTCAGTTTTAAGAGTTGTGTTAAAATTTATCCCTATTATCATCAAATACATGGTGTCGCCAATAAAAAAATATTTTCATCAATTAAAAAAAATTATAAAATTAGAATAATAAAAATCATAATATCCAATACAAAGATAGCATATATTTTTCACAATCAAGAACTAGAACAAAAACTGAAATATCCAAAGCTTTAAATTGTTTTTGTGTGAACTCCAAAACATTCAAAACTTCATCTCCATATCATTTACATTATTATCATCCTATAAGAAAATAAAATATGACAAAAAAGGTGAGAACTGAGGAGTAAAGTGAAGATTTTAAAGTTATTTCTTCTTAGAAAATATTAATATTTTATTATATTTAACCATAAATATTCAAGAAAAACAAAAAAATAGAGTTAATAAAAAAGGGGTAGGATATAGGTATCTATCAATTCGGTTTATCACTAGATCCATATCCAAATTCATATCCGCATCGATTTTTCAGCATCCATTTAAAATCTATTTTTTAACCTCTATATTTTTTTCGAGTCGGGTAGTGTATATATTAATTGGGTTGAAAATCTACTGCTATCCTTAGTACTACTAGACCTCTTCAGACTTCGCGCTCTAGCTAGGGGTGAGCATTATTCGGGCCGGCTCGAATTAATTCGGGTAAGAAAATGTTAAATTTCGGGTAATTCGGGCTGGGCCGGGTATTACCCGAATTATTTTCGGGCCGGGACTGGTAACTCCAAAAAAATTCGGCCCGGCCCGATTACCCGAATTAGGTTTAAAAAATTATGAAAATGCATTTCGTTATTTTTCTTGTAGAATTAACAGATTAATTATGTTAGTTAATTGAAATATTTGGTTATATTATTATTGAATTCAACTATTTGTTGAGATATGAGAATGCAATTCAAGTATTTAGTTATTTTGTGTAATTTTTAAAAGAGAACCAAACAAAATTTCAAGTAATTCGAGCTTTACCCGAACAAAATTTTTGGTAATTCGGGTTTTACCCGAACAAAATTTTGGGTAATTCAGGCCGGGTAAGTTCGGGTAATGAAATTTCGGGTTCAGGCCGGGTAAGATGGAAAAAAGTTAGGATAATTCAAGCCGGGCCCGAACAGTAAAAATTGGACCCAAATTACCTGAATGCTCACTCCTAACTCTAGCAAGATTTTTAGTGAGTGTTGTTATTGATGCAGTATTATGACTATCTTTATTGTTTGGCAAGAGAGAATAATTTATAATTAGCTTTTCAAAAAAAAGATTAATTTCATATATTACTTTGCAAAATACATTAAAATGTATAATTTATTTTATTAAATAAAAAATTTATAAGACATTTTCCAAATAGAAAAGTCACCGATACACCTGTCTCTATCTGCACTCAGCACGCAGCACGCAGCAGCAAAGCAAATCAGTATAAAGTATCAATGAGTATCTTCCTTTTCTAGCCTTCCCTAAACCTTTGCGGCGGCGGCAGAGCAAGGCATTATATATTGAAGCCCCGCCACATTTATAGAGAGGAAATCCCACAACGTAGGGTTTTGGATTTTGGATTTTGGTTTAATTACAAAAGAAGAGAGGCTATGGCTTTGTCTCTGTCTTCTGTAACCCAACACTGCCAGCAGCAATGCCTCTCTCATGTCTCTTCCTCTCTTTTCTCCACTCCGTCTTCGCATTTCCGAATCATCTCTCTCAGGCATCCCTGTTTGTACCGGAGAGCAGGTGTTTCTGTTCTCTGTTTGTCGCAATCTCAAGTTTCGGTTGTTAATGGCAGAACAAATGGTAAAGTGGTTCGCCTAGGTTTGCCTAGTAAAGGACGTATGGCCGACGACACTCTTGAGCTACTCAAGGTTTGCGGCTAATTGCAGTACCGGTCTCTTCAGATTTTGCGTTTTTACTTTTAGCTTTGATTCGGTTCACTGGTAGAAAACGTCTGGTTGGTGGATTATGTATCTAGATATGCAATTGTTTCAGTTGGCTTGTAATTTTGTTATACTTGAGAGAGAGAGAAAGAAAGATGACGTCCATGATATTCTTTTTGAGTCTATATACCTTCTGTACAATATTGTGGTGTCTTATCGTGTCCACCAAATCTTAGCTATTTATTTGTGTAGATCTCGCATGGTATCATGTGTTTCCTACAAAATAAATGGTCCTGCAACATAAGTGGCTGAAATTTTATGAGACAAAATAATATTAAATAGAGTATCTGGACTCATTCTTTTTGGTGTTGACTGTTGAGAGTTCTCTAAGAAGTCACTTTCTTTGAAAGTCAATTTGCGTTTATTCAATGTTTTTGTGATTTTTATATTCTGATATTTACCTTTTCTTTTTCTTTTTCTGAAGGATTGCCAATTGAATGTCAGGCAGGTTAATCCACGACAATATGTTGCAGAAATTCCACAGGTTTCTCTCTATTTTTTTAGAATTGGATTTTTTCGAAAGAAGATACCTTTTTGTTGGGTTGAGGTCTTTAATGGTCTAGATGATGAAACGGTTGTTGTTTGATGTAAATGGAATACTGTGTTAAACTTCAACTTTCTTCGATCAATTTTACACTTTTCTTCTGTGATTCTGTCCAAAGAGTAGCTTTGTCAAACTTTTCTTCTACCGTATAAGTCTGGGGATTGTCTTAAATTTGCATGTCCTGGTGTCTGTGAATATGCGCAGAATTTGATGCGTCACACCTGCTTTTTGCTTAATTTCTGTTCATGACTGTTTGCAATTTTCCCCATTAATTGTGGTTTTTACTTCTGAAACTTACTTGAGAAGGTTGGTCATGTAGTCTACATTTAACATCTGGAGTGAGAATTTGAGCATCTTATTCCATACAATTCTATACAATTTCATATGTTTTCTGTATTTTTGTAGTGCCTTGTCATTATTACAAAATATTAGTGGAGAACAACATGTTAAATCACAAAGAATGAATGAAAGAAAATGTTCTTTCTTCAAGGATCTACTGAATGTGATCACAGTTGGTTTGGACTTAAATCTGGAATTTGGAGTTATTTATACTTATTGACAGCTGTGCATATATATCTTCATCTTCCTCTTTATGTATATTTCTGATCTTAAATCATGCAAAAAATATTTATCCAAAGTTAGGAAATATTCTTATTAGTAATTTACCTAGTGCTGAAAGAGCAATCGGTTCATTTCCTCGCATCATTGGCTTGTTATTATGTTTACAGGTGACATGATTATTTTTTCTGAGTTTGCAGTTTATCTGAAGATAAATCATTTGTTGGCATTTTTGTTCTTTAGCTTTCCAATTTGGAGGTGTGGTTCCAGCGGCCCAAAGACATCGTAAAAAAGTTGGTGTCAGGAGATTTGGACCTCGGAATTGTCGGTTTTGATACAGTTAGTGAACATGGGCAGGTAAGCAGTAGCAGGAAATTGTTGAATGCTTCTCTGCGGCCCTCACTTGGATCTTCTGTATAATAAATTTGAGGTTTTATTGATACAAGTGATGTATCTTCAGCTTTGCACAAGCTATTTGTTCTATAAGAAGTATACCCAATTCATCATACTTCTTACATAAAAGTACTTATGAATATTTCACTAGTTAAGAATCATCCTCGGTAAATTGTCATTGTTCAAGTTCCCATGTTAAAGGTGCAACTGCTATATTTATCTTGGATGTGTCAGTCTTTGTTTTGCTCCAAGATACATTAAGGAAATGAAAATGGATGCTGTTTTCTTTTTCTTTCCGGTTCTTCCATGTATTAATGTTACTTGTGAGATGGTAGCTTGAAAATCCGTTAGATATAAATTTAAAGCATTACACCATGCAATTACAGAAGGTTTGTTTTTACTTCTCCCTTAAAGTTACAAATAGCTAATTTTTCGAAGTTGCTATTATGGTTGCTTATCTTTCAACAAACTCCAATTATGTGATGGATTTGTAACTTTTGCTTCCAATTTGAAGCGAAGTTTCCTAACCATCATTCTAGAAAAAGCTTGACTTTGGTAAGTTTCTATGTGCCTCTAGACTCTAGAAAGGAGGAGTTCTCTTGTTAGTTGGAAGCTTGGGAATATCTGGTACAATCTGCTTTTATTTGCAACATTATGCTGAATCTGGTGTCACAAAATGAATGATGGCTGAGTTGCAGCCATAATCATGGCCTATCCAATGCATTCTTTAAAAGATCGATCAAATAACAAGCTATCCACTCCATTGTTACCAGTTAATTGAATTCAACTTATCTTTTGGATCATTTTAGAACTGTTTTTCTTCCTGGAGCATGTATCTATTACTTATTTTGGCTGAATATAGTAAAGGAATGACTGATAACTAAAACTGCTCTTATCAGGGGAATGAGGATCTTATTATTGTTCATGATGCTCTTGAATATGGGGATTGCCGTTTATCCCTTGCAGTAAGTTCTTGATTAACTTTATTTCGTTTTCGATGCAGCTGAGTTCTGATGCAATTTTGTTCACTATTTTTGCTGTCTTTCCTATACCCTTCAGATTCCCAAGTATGGAATTTTCGAAAATGTAACCTCTATAAGAGACCTAGCACAAATGCCTCACTGGACAGCCGAGAGACCTCTGCGAGTTGCTACTGGCTTCTCTTATGTATGATATGTATAATGTTTATGTCTACAGTGTTCGTCATTTTGGCACAATTCTAGTCTTTTTTTCCTTATTTCATTGGGTTTCATTCGGGGCTTGTTTCTCTTTGACCTTTAAGCACAGCTTGGCCCTAAATTTATGGAAGAAAATGGATTGAAGCATGTAAAATTTTCAACTGCTGATGGAGCATTGGAAGCTGCCCCAGCGGTGAGAATAAAGTTTTACCACTATGTTATTCAATCTTTCTGTTTGTTACTATACATTCCTATGTCAAGGCTTTCTTTGGTTCCCTTGTTAGAAGTATCAATATCCTTAATATGAATTTGGCAGCTACTATTAGTTGTTTAGACATCATCTTACTTTGTGATTATCATGCTACGTTTTGTTCACTATTGTTGAGACAAGATTTCAGCAGAAATATAGCAAGAGGAGGAATACGAATGCAGGGGATATGTGAGGGGGTTGTGAGGGTTAAGTGGGGAATTAGAGAGAGATATGAGTCATGTGGAAGTTAGTTAGAAGGGAATAAATGGTTGTTAGGGGAAAAGGCATGGGCATTCGGTTATTCTATACTGATTGGTGATTGTATGGAGATTCGGCTAGCTCTATAAGTCTAGCTAAGGAATAACAATTCTCAATTCACCTTCATCTCTATTATATCATCTTCCCTATTCTACTGCTGTTGTGTTTGTGCTTGTAGTGCAGAGTACTGTTATTTGAGTGAGTTTATTGTTAGAGCAGGTGGTCTCTAACACTGTGTGCTTGCTTGTAGTGCAGGTCTCTATTATTTGGGTTGGTTTATTGTTAGAGCAGGAGGTCTCTAACAGTTTCCAATCCATCATTATAGAAAAAGCTTGACTTTGGTAAGTTTCTATGTGCCCCTAGACTCTAAAAAGGAGGACTTCTCTTGTTAGTTGGAAGCTTGGGAATATCTGGTACAATCTGCTTTTATTTGCAACATTATGCTGAATCTGGTGTCACAAAATGAATGATGGTTGAGTTGCAGCCATAATCATGGCCTATCCAATGCATTCTTTAAAAGAACGATCAAATAACAAGCTATCCACTCCGTTGTTACCAGTTAACAGAATTCAACTTATCTGTTGGATCATTCCAGAACTGTTTTTCTTCCAGGATCTTGTATCTATTACTTCTTTTGGCTGAATATAGTAAACGAATGACTGATAACTAAAACTGCTCTTATAAGGGAAATGAGAATCTTATTATTGTTCATGATGCTCTTGAATATGGGGATTGCCGTTTATCCCTTGCAGTAAGTTCTTGATTAACTTTATTTCGTTTTCGATGCAGCTGAGTTCTGATGCAATTTTGTTCACTATTTTTGCTGTCTTTCCTATACCCTTCAGATTCCCAAGTATGGAATTTTCGAAAATGTAACCTCTATAAGAGACCTAGCACAAATGCCTCACTGGACAGCCGAGAGACCTCTGCGAGTTGCTACTGGCTTCTCTTATGTATGATATGTATAATGTTTATGTCTACAGTGTTCGTCATTTTGGCACAATTCTAGTCTTTTTTTCCTTATTTCATTGGGTTTCATTCGGGGCTTGTTTCTCTTTGACCTTTAAGCACAGCTTGGCCCTAAATTTATGGAAGAAAATGGATTGAAGCATGTAAAATTTTCAACTGCTGATGGAGCATTGGAAGCTGCCCCAGCGGTGAGAATAAAGTTTTACCACTATGTTATTCAATCTTTCTGTTTGTTACTATACATTCCTATGTCAAGGCTTTCTTTGGTTCCCTTGTTAGAAGTATCAATATCCTTAATATGAATTTGGCAGCTACTATTAGTTGTTTAGACATCATCTTACTTTGTGATTATCATACTACGTTTGTAAAATATTTACTGGTCTTTCTTCTTAATTTAGATGGGCATAGCTGATGCTATCATGGACCTTGTGAGTAGTGGAACAACACTGAAAGAAAACAACTTGAAAGAAATTGAAGGAGGAGTGGTGTTGGAGAGCCAGGTAAGCTATTAACGTGGACATTATCAAGCATTTCATCATGTAGTCTGCTCTTAAACAGCTGGTTTAATTCATGGCTTGAAAAGATTTTATTGCGTGTATTTTTCAGGCTGTTCTTGCTGCAAGCAGGAAGGCATTGATCCAGAGGAAAGGCGTCCTGGATGCAACCCATGAGATTCTTGAAAGGTTGGAAGCACATTTGAGAGCAGGTGGCCAGTTCAAGGTACGCTTATTACTGTACCCTGTCTATCCTTTTCTTTTCCTCTTTGAGTTTCTACAGTCCTAATACTTTCATTCCAGGTGACTGCAAACATGAGAGGAAGTTCTGCCGAGGAAGTTGCTGAGCGAGTACGAAGCCAGCCATCTTTGTCTGGATTACAGGTGAGGTTTGAGATGTCATATTTTCTCATTTTTCTCAATTTTTGTTTGGGGAATTAGAAAAGGCATTAACTTTCAACTTTTATGTGTAAGTCTGGCATGAACACTGTTAAAGGTCCTTATTTTTCTGCACTTGAGCCCATAAAGTATCTATACATCTAAACTCTCCTTTTCTCTACATCATTAGAAACAGCTAAAGACCCTGAAGTGTTGCTATAGGATTTTAGTTTAATCACCTACTCGTAAAACACAGATTGCTGAGAGTCTTACCTCTCTGCCAATTAAATTGCTTGATGCTTTTCAATGATAAGTTCTTGAATACGCTTCATGGTGCAGGGACCTACTGTAAGTCCAGTTTTCTGCAAACGTGATGGGAAAGTTTCACCAGATTATTATGCCATAGTCATTTGTGTTCCAAAAAAGGCTCTATACAAATCTGTACAACATCTGAGAGCGGTGAGTCCTAAATTTTGTCTACCACATACCCTTTTCCTCTCAAGACTTGAAAGGAGCTCCCTTCATTTCATTTCTGTTCATGTTATACTTCCAATGTCCAGATATCTACATGCAAATTATTGTTATTTTGCTTGAGTTCCTTAAACTTTCAAATAATGAGACGACGCAGTTTTGAGTAGTTAAACTAAAATAACATCGTTTTAAGATGATGTTTGGGCCGTTGGTCCTTTCAGGCTAGTTCTCCAGGCCTGAGCTCATCTCCAAGTTAGATTAACCTGAATTTGGCCGTCATCCCTGCTTTTGCTTGATATCTATATGAGGGATTACTTTTCCTTGATCCATTCCTCAAGAATCTACTATGGTTTGATGCAGATTGGAGGCAGCGGAGTTCTAGTCTCCCCAGTGACATATATCTTTGAAGAAGAGGCTCTAAGATGGCGCCAACTTCTCTCAAAACTCGGACTTTAATTTTCTCCATTGCTCACATCTCTTTGAACATTTAGTTTATCGATCAACTCTTTAGAATGGATGACTTTTTGTGCTATGAACTGAATTATCAGTGTTTTTTTCTCTCATCTCTTCTATTTATTTTATATTGTTGTACATTAAACTTAGGTCAACCTTTTGAGAAAAGATGATGTTTAGTTTATTGTTGTTATATAATGAACAAAAATGTATGGAATAATTTTGTTATATTAGTTTGAAGCAATTTGGGTTATAAAATAGAGGTATTTAAGTTCTCAAAATTTGGGGAAATGTGATATCAACCTCCTCTTAAAAATAAAATAAAAAGTAAAGTGAATTATTAATGTTGTGAATTGTTAATTCTTTTATAAAAATTATGGGAATAATTAATTTTAAAGTGTTCAATTTTTGAGTTTTTTAAATTTAGTATCTAAGCTTTTAAAATTTTCAATTGAAAGACCAATTTTTTTAAAACAGTAATAGTTTAATTTAAAATGAAAATTTACAAAACAATGGATAAAAATATCATATCATTAAAAATAATGGAATTGTTGAGATTTTAAAATGTTAGTCACTCAATTAAAAATTTTAAAACTTTAGTCACTTAATTAAAAAATTAGACATTTTTAATATTCTTTTAAAACCTTAACAATTTAATTTAAAATGTTAGTTTTTGATGATATATTTAAAAGATGGACATTTAAGTAACATTTAGTAAAATGTCATATCATCAAAAATAATCTTTTAAACTGAAATGTTGAGATTTTAAAATGTTGATTATTTACTTAAAAAATTAAAAATTCAGACACATAATTAAGAAATCTTTTAAAAAATAAGCATTTTTTAATAACATATTCTAAAATTATACTATTTTGTTCATCAGTGTTAGAATTTGATTTTTTTTTCTTTTCAAAGTAAAGCTTATGTTTTTTTTTTTGAAAAGCAATGGGTAGTATTATATTAGATCAAAAGTCATTACATCGGAAATGAAATCAAGGGGAATAAAACCTCAAAAGTGAGAGCCAAAAATAGAACCAGATGTTGCTGATGTTAACATATGGGCAACTTGATTCGCTGACCTCTTAAGATGAGAAACAACTATAGATCTAAATTAATATAACAAGCTGTTAAAATCGAAAAGCAAACCACCAACATAAGAACCATTTTGTTTTGTCCGAATAGCTGCAACTAATTTCAGGCAATCTGATTGAACTACAATCCATCTGTCAGCAACAACTCCCTTCAACCAACTAAACTCCTCTCGCAAACCAACTGCCTTTGCGATAACTGGGTTTTAAACCACACTACTATTGCACATACTACCACTGGAGTCATGTTGAAACATGGAATCAACATTTAATTTCAGAGTACCTTTAGTAGGCAGCTCCCATTTCATGAGGGACGACTCTGCAGTAAAGAATACACCAACTTTCTTTGCCGCCACTGCTGCCTTCTACTCTGAAACAAGCTGGTCAGCTATTGTGTAGATTGTGCCAGCTGAGGGATGTCTCTGGTACCAGATAAATTTGTTTCTGGATCGCCAAATCTCTCACATAATCGCTACACCTCGCTGCTGTTGCTCCATAGTCCAAAGCGACATAACATCTTGCAGCTACTGTTGGAGAGACTGCACATTAAAACTAACCATCAATCAACTCCAATACCGTACTGCCCTGACAGAGACACAATCAAATAATATATGGCAAATTGTTTCGACTTGCTGGTGACATAAAGGACAAACCTCGTCAATGTCAACATGCCGAAATCTCAACCTTTCTTTCACTAGCAAAAAATCACAAAGGCAACGGCATAAAATGTTTAGAATCTTCTTTGGTAAATCTAACTTCCATAACCAGCGCCATTAGTTACTAATAATAATAATAATAATAATAATAATAATAATAACAATAAAAAAATCATTAACATAAATTAACCGAAAACTATATATTTTAATTATTTATTTATTTTATATAATTATATTTTAATTATTTATGTATGCAATTAACTATATTTTATTTAATTATATTATATTATATTTAAATTAATTACATTTAATTATTATTATTATTATTATTATTATTATTGAAAAGTAGCAAGTGGCATGCTTATGACATTCTTTTTTTTCTTTTTTTCTTTTTTTTCCAACTACGGAAGATATATACAATTAGATAAGGATTGCAAATATTAAAGCCTGTGACCATCAAAATATTGTTTCATGCAAATGCTATATATATTTTTAATAACTTGTTTAATTATTTTTAATTAAAATAAAGTAGTCTTAAAATTTTTAATTATTAATAGTTTTAAAATTATGGAAGAGTGGTACCGTTGAAGAATGATATAATATATTAGAATTTGTGCTATAATTAAAATAATATTATAAAAGTTATTATTTTTAAAATATAAAATATTAATGTTAATAATGCTTTTGGCATGAAGGTTTGCTGGGAATTATTCACGAAACCTAACAGCTTTTGGATTCGGGTATTGGCCAGCAAGTATAATTTCGATAGTGAGGCTAGTTTGAATCTGATTCAACTTAACTCAAGCTCACCCTTATGGCGCCTTGTGTGCAAGAATTGGGATGACATGATGACTAACGTGGCATGGATTGTTGATAATGGACAGCATGTGCGCTTTTGGGAAAATAGATGGGTGTCGGGACTCGATTTGCCGTTAATTGAACTGGTGGTATCGCAAGTTCCAGATTCGATGATATTTCGCGTGGTAGCCTCTTTTGTGACTGCCTCAGGGGAATGAGACTGGCAGGCCTTTGAATACCTCCTCCTGTCCAATGCCATCCAGCTCATTGCTGCTATTTTGCCACCCGATGAAAGCATGGATAATGATCGACCTTTTTGGTGCCCTTCGTCCTCGGGTTATTTTACTTTGAAGATTGCCTATTTAAGCTTATGTGGACAAAGCGAAGTTGTGCCGAGAGCTCCCTGGCATCGGATTTGGAAGTGGGTTGGACCACAATGAATTAAAGTGTTCATGTGGCTATGTTTAAGCAATAGGATGCTAACAAATGCCGAAAGGTGCCAGAGGCATTTGTCTACATCGAACACTTGTGAGGTATGCTTTGAATCCATTGAGCATACTATGCATATACTTCGCGATT
>JAOTAW010000202.1:1412928-1428526 GCA_025629945.1 Erythroxylum savannarum | reverse complement strand
AATACTACATAAAATAAAATACTCAAAAATACTTTAACATATAAATTTTTTGTATTTTTATATTTTATTAAAATAAACACAACTTCATATATTATATATGTGAACTAAATAAATATTCATTAAATTAAATTTAAATTTAAATTTAATTAAAATTAATAAAAAACAAAGTTAAGAGCTAAATTAGTTACATGTATTCCATACATGTATTTCAGGGCCGACAAAGGCAGCCTGGGCACCCACTCAAGGCCTACCTTTATAAACAGTAAAATAAGGTTAGCTTCATTTTTACGTTCATTAAAAAATGAAATAAAATAAAATAGAGATCATTCTTAACCTTATAAAAAAAAAGAAAAGTTTATATTTTGCTTCTTTTTATTCTTCATCAGAACTTCAAAAAAAAGGCAAAAATAGGGTTTCATTTTTTTATTTTACTCAGGACCTATAAAATACTAGGAATAACTTTTATGTATTTTACTGTTATTTTTAATTTAAAAAAAATCTCATTTCTCTTACTCTCAATTTCTTGCTATTTTCTTTTTTATTTATATTATCATAACTTCTAGCTATTTTATTCTTTTATTTTTAATTATATTATCATAATTTCTAGCTATTTTATCAACTATTCCTATAACTTTATGTATATATCCAAATTCTTTTAATAAAGCTTTACTTTTCTTTTAAAAAAAGCATTCCTATAATTTTTATTTTTAAAAAAAACTTTGTTACAAAGAGTATCATTACCATTAATATCACATATGAAAAAAATATTATTCCTTGTTAAACAATAAGAATACCAAGTAATGGTCCTATAAAAATTCACTTTTGTTCTATTATTTAAATAATTGTTTTTCCTTTTAAAATAGCAAAATAATAATTAAAAAATTAGTTCAACCTCTCCTTCCTGTTGTACTTCTTGTATAACACAAAGGTTTCATTTGGTAACCAACGAAGGAATCAAAATAAAAAAAAATAAGAATGAAAATAAAAAGTGAGAATTAGAATATAATGAAATTACTTAATATACATATTTTATATACAAACACTAGAAATGAGATTATAGAGATTAATATTTATACCAACATTTGGTATTAAATATTAAGAATGGTAATGACGATTATTTACTTATGTTTGATTATTACATAATTGATTTGTAAATAATTAATAAAATATATTATACTGTTATTAATTAATAAAATTTTTGTTAATAAATAATTAAAATTATTTTTAATAATTCCATAAATTATTAATTTTTAAATAATTGTGTATTTTTTTTTATAAGTATAGAATTAAAAAAATCATAATGAACTGATAGAGAGTTTCAGTGAAGATAAAACACAAAAAAAGAGAAGAAAAAAATAGTTTCAACGTGAAGAACATGGACTAAAATCAATTGAAAATATAAAACTACAATTTTGTAACAAATTAATTTCTAAAGTAAATGAATGAATGTTATCTCCATTTTCCAACATTATTGCCCTCTTCTCACCATTGTCAAATAAGCTTGTGGTTTTACATTTTCCAGGAGTAACTCAACAGCCATTCTTGACAAACGAAATGAAACAAAGGTACAGTGTGAATCACCAATGTTGGCCAATTCCTTCCAATTGAAAAGGAAGGGAAGATTATATACAGAGCAGTTGCTGAAAAGCTAGCCTCATTCTGAAGCCAAGAAGAAAGGTGAAAAACATAAATCTCACCATCCCTTGTCTTGCAATATCCCCACGGTGAAGACGATCCGATGCTGAGTTTCCAAGCAAAATACAGATCAACACCAGCCAGTCCTTTAACCGAAGTAAGCATCAAATCTGATCACGTGCAAAAGAATATGTCAATCTTGAGGTCTCAGCGACTCTTGTCGTCTTAGAGGGACGCCTTCCGGACAAAATCCGTCCTCTGAATGCTTAGCAAGTCTTACCGGCAAGGTCATTGAACCTAAAGTTGATCTCAAAGTTCAGAATGCAAATAAATACTGATACTAAATATGTCATAACAAGAAAAGTTAAAGGGCATGCCTTCAGCCATATCCTTTGTCTTGTGAAGAAGAAAAGTTCCGGACAGTATAGTAACGAAGCCACACATTTCCGTGACAATTTGAGTTGGACTCTGTCGATCCCAATCCTGGTAAAAGAAATTCAAATGTCAACACTTACTACTCGATATGAATCAACAATGACAAATCAGTGGCATAATAAATAGACAAAAACACTCATTTTCTTCTATTTTGTGCAACATTTTCACTCAACGTTCTGGGAACTGTCTTCTATTAATCACATTGATTCATTCCATCCATTACCAATACAAAAGAGGCAAAATATTGAATAGAAAAGGAGAATTACGCATTTAATTACCAATCAGTATAAATAAAATTCATGCCGGTAATAACTACAATTCCAAAGATCAACAATCTAGACTGATCCTTCCCCAAATGGACTCAATTCTCCTCAAAAGTTCTAATATGATTACCTACTCAAACCAAAAACAAAGAAACAGAGATTGCAGATAAATATACCTTGAACATTATTATACTAGCCAAAATGGTTAGTGACGTAAACATCACATAGTATATGGGTGATACAACAGCCGTATTGAAAGTATCAAGTGCCTGCAGTGCAAAAGCAAAAAACCAAAATAACATTAAAGACTATAGCATCAAACAATAAAAAAAGGAAAGCTTCACAACAGATTATTAAATCAAGTAACTGAGAACCTTGAAAAATACCAAGTTCTCAGTATCGAATCCTTGTAAATGTCAGATGATCAGGGGATACATGGGAAAGACGGTTATAAATTAACGAATGTATAGAAGGTGGGGAGAAAAACACTGATACTTATAATCTTAGAGAAACTCAAAGAAGAAGTTGAAGATCCTAACAACTGCAAATGAGATCATGCCTTCATTTTTAAGTCATAAGAAGAAAGAAAGACCAATATAATGTGCATTGAAACCTAGGAAATTAACATGCGAAAAGCAACTTCACCTCCACAATCTCTCTCTCAAGGTTACATAATGCAAATTTACCTGCAAATACCTCTTATTCCTAGCAGTAGTTAAAGAAGTAATGTTTCCCCAACTTTACTGGCTTTATACAACAATCAACTCAGTTTACTCATGTCATATTTCATAATTAAAAAAGAGGCCAATGATTTTCACAACAGATATGAAGTTACAAAAAAAAGTGAAGCTACCTCAAGAATTCACGAAGACCAAAACCATCGACTTGAAGAAACATAAAAGTACATCAATGCATCATATTAACATCACCAAAGAGAAGTTATAGAAAATCAAATTAAGGGAATTCATGGATGACAAACCAAAATAAAAAAGACAAATTAAGAATTGATACAGCCACCAACTTGTCTCAAACATGATGCCAGGAAAAAAAAAATTATAAGCAACAGAACCTAATAAAAAAGTCAAACCAACAAAAAGAACACAAATTTGTTACCTTGTTCAAATAATTCATTTGAGTAAGCACACAAGTAACTACAACCAAAGTGAAGGCCCATGTTTGCGGATATATCAGCTGATTCATCCCTGACAGTGTTAATTTCAATGCAATCCCAAGTGCTTTAACACTCATAACCTGTCAAAGAACAAGTTAAAAACAAACTATCCACAAAAGAGGAAGAATTAACTAAGGGATAAAGAACAGAAGAATTTACCATTTTTATATCATATACATACCGACAAAGACCCCACAAGAGAACAAACTCCAATGTAAACCATTATATGCGTCTGGCCGTAGTCAGGGATGAAGTGGAATATAAGAACAAATGCAGCTGTTATGACCAAAGCTGCATAAAACAGAAAAGCTGGAACAAAAGAAAAGATATAAAATAGGTCGGTCAGCTTCATAATAATTTCCCTTTGCTTGGAAAAGTACAGAAGGGAAAATAATAAACATCATACAATACTTTCCAAAAAAATAAACATCATAGAAGAAAAAACCTAAGACCAGATATCGTACCAGGTTCTGTAGCAAGATCCCAAACTTCTCTCACAGATTCAATCTGACGCTCTTGAGGAGCATGCAAAACTATTGTTGTAGAACCCACAACACAAAGAACACAACCAAGAATGCCAAAAATATGTAGCTTCTCCCGCAAAATAATATGTGCAAGTACGGCACTGTATAAAGACAAGATGGTCAGAACTGGAGACCAGCAAAGTAATCATAAGACAAGTCAGTAACCTATCATGCCTGATAATAATGCTGAGAGCACCAAGCGGAGTGACCAATATAGCTGGTGCAAATGCATAGGCTGCAAAATTAGCAACTTCGCCGACGATCACTGGTGAAAAGGCAATGTGTATTAGAACAAAATCATGCACATGTTGGATCACAATAGTAATTTGCTCAATATTAGGACCCGAATCATTCATTTTTTTCATTACACCCCAAAGCCATAATTCTCAGATACAAAATAAGTGTTTTCAGTGCACAGAAAATTAGTTTAGAAGATAAGGAGAATCTGAGTGAATTTTCCAGAATATGATGTGATGGATGAAATTAAGATTGCCCAGGTGACAAATAAATCAAAACCTGAGGACGAATTTCGGTACATAGAAGAACAGACAAAGAAAAGCTAACTGACCATATGTCTTAGTATGGTAAAAATACTTACTTGTGATCATGCCCACCCACCAAAGTGGTTCATATAAGTAAGAATAGCCTCCACTTCCTGCAAATTGAAACCCACATCCAAATTTAAGCAAATCGTCTTATTTTCCACGTGAATTAATAAGCCAAGCAAACAAACAGTGAAGATTGAAGTCCCTCAAAACTTAGAAAATGTGAAGAAGAGTACCAGCCCTAATGCCGGAAGCACCAGCCTTTTTCAAGCCCTTTTTCTTGACAATGAAGCTGGCACCTATAAACACGCTTGAAGATAAAGCCAATACTAATCCCTTTATATTATCAGACGACATGCCCTCCCTCCAGCTACGAGTCGCCATTTCCCCCTAATTACGATCCCTGATGTAATTCTGAATCACGCTAAACACAAAGCCATTAGTTCTCCACCACAAGCAAACACTGTTTCCACACGATTCTTTCCACCCAAACAACACGCATTAAACAATTAAGCAATTTCCCATCAAACCCACCGATCTCTATCATATATCTCTTTATATCAATCTACTAAATGGACTGAATCTTGACTGAGTTTGAAATGGAAAGAGTGAGTAAAGAGAAATCAAAATCCGATCTACAATTATACATAAACACACGACAAAGATAAACAAATGAAGAGACAAGCGGTGAGTAAGTTATTCCTTAGATCGAAATGAGAGAGAGAGACAGAGACAGAAAGACTTGTTTTTTGGTTTTTCGGCAATATAAGAAAGGACGACTTTTGCTTCAGGAAGACTCGTTCACTGGGCCGGCTCGGGCTGACCACGCCTGAAGTGAAGTTAACAGGTCATATTTGAGTTGATCGATCCTTGTACTGGACCTCGAGTCTCTTTTTTAAAAAAATCTGGCTTCGGGTAGAATTCAGATTCAAGTTGCCTATATCTAACCTAATTTAAGGCCTAATTTTTACAAAAAAAAAAAAACATTATTTTATTAAAAATAAAGTTATTTTATATGGTTAAAATTAAAAAATTAAAATCAGACAGAGTTGGACTTGGGCTCGGGTTCGATCGAGCCTCAAGCTAGCCCATTATCATTCTTATATTCTATCTTATGATCATGATAATAATTATTATTAAGAGTAACTTATTCAAAATTTTCAATTTAAAGTTTTTTTAATTCCATAGCATCCGGTAACCATACAAGAAGAAGCAGTTGAGTTGATTTAGTAATTGCGCCCAAAAATAATAGAACAACACACAAAATAATAAATAAATAATTCACCTTATTATTAGTAATCAAGTTATTGAAAATTTTGAACAAATTCTTAAATTCGAAACTACCCGTTATCTAATAAAGGCCTAAAATTTCTACTAATAAACCAAAATCTCCTACACTATTAGTTACAAATGCTTTTTTTTTTTTAACATCTCAAATCAAGGAGGGCTACAACTAACCCAGGAATTTGCTGCATTCCCAAGTATCAACCTCTCGAGCACTTGATTAAGCAACAAAGGGATGTGCCACTTACGTATTAACAAGCATTTGATGCAATAGGTCTTGTAAATCAAAACCTTATTAATAGATAAGAACACATTTCAACCAATTCTCAAAAAATATAAATTTGTATCAAATTCGAACTACTAACTAATACCAACATTGCAATATTAAAAAAATCATATAGGCAAAAAACCTCAAATAGCTTTGATCATGAGCTATATAATTGTCACTATAAAGAAGAACCATAATTTCAATCATAGTAATTAACATTGAAAAAATAAAAATAAGTGGGTCAATTAAGTGGCTGAATTCTAAAGGAAAATCATTATTAAGAGCCCAAGATCATACATATTGATAAATAGAACTCTACTTATTTGTTGAATAGTCAGATCACTTGATATTTTTAATTGAATAACCAATATTTGAAATTTTAATAATCTAGTTTTAAGTGTTAACATATTTGAAAGTATTAATCTTTTTAATATTTTCAATTTAGCATCGAAGTTTTTAAATATTTCAATTGAGTGATCAAATATTTAAAATTTTAACAATTTAATTCAAAAAATTAGTTTTACTTTATAATGATGTTGTATGTAACTTTCTAAATAAAATCCTCATACGAGTCAATTTAAAGAACTTGTTATCTAGCAAATGCTCACATATTTTTTTTACATTTTTTTTACTTTAATCTACGAGATTGATTATAAACATAACATTTTTTGTGTTTTAATATTACTTATAACATATTTTTGTCAAATATGGCTTAATTGATAATCATTAAATATAACATGAATTATATAGAAGTGATTGAGTGATTAATATTTTTTTAACCATAAATGCTCAAGATGAATCTTTTGTTGTTCTTAATTAATATTGACTTCGTAAATTCTTGGCCAAGATAAAATGAAACTTTGAAAGTAGTTTACAAATATCATTAATATAATTAATTGCCAATAATAGATAATTAATACGATTCGACGAAAATAAAGTAAACATTATTTATCTATTTTATGTCTAATCGAAATATTATATGATAAAATAATTGAATTATATAAAAAAAATCATAAATAAAAAAGATTAGTCAAAATTACTTTAACATTCATATAATTTAGGTGTTAGTGGTCGCTAATTTTAATATATAAATATCAATTATTTAATTAAAAATTAAAAATAATTAAAGAATTTTAATTTATCTAATATTAAATACTATTTAGGTTATGATTTATATCTATTGTTAACATACTTAAAAACCTAACATATCACATAAAAGAAATAGTTTAAGAGATAAAAGATATTTTAATTAAGTTAAACTTGATTGTAAAATTTAAAATTTTGTTTAGATTTAATATGATATACTTAATAAATAAGGATTAGTACAAGATATTAAATAATTTTTTGAATCGATCGGTATTTAATTAAAATTAAATTATATTTTAATTAAGCTTATAATTGAGTCAATATATAATAAGATTTAGACCTTTTAGTTTTTTAATTATAATAAACTTTTCGCAACATTTGTAAAGTTCTCTTAACACATTTATATAGATACTGTTAAAAATCAAACACGCGTTTAGTCAGTATAGTCCGTAGTTGTGATGAACTAATTTTAAAAATAAAATGTTAGAAATAAAAAATTAAAATATTTAATAATGGACAATTTACTTATGTATTAACTATGTTACATAATTTTAAAATAATCTTAAATTTTAAAAAAATTGAATGAAATTTTTTTGCTTCTTATTCCTTTATTGTGTCGGATTAGATCCTATGTCGATTTTTTAATAATTTATTTAGGTTTTAAGTGATTACTTGATATTTTAATAAAATTGTAAGTAATTTTTTTATATAATATGTTCAATAAATTTTAATATAATTGAAAATAAATTATTTCATAAAATTATTAACCGTTTAAATGGTAATTTATAATTTATAATTTATAATTAAATTATAATACAAAAATAAAAAAAGCTTTTGTCTAATCAAATTAAAATAACAATAAATGATTTTAAAGTTTTATTGCAATAATTAATTCGCATATATATTATTTAAACATTTATATATATCGATAAAGAGCAGCTCGAAACCCCCCTAAAACCCTAACGCGTGCACTGCTGACCGATTACGCTACAATGGCTTTGCGATCATTTCAACGCCTCCGTCGACCTATCACCAAGCTTTCTGGCTCTCTTTCCTCCCCAGTTGTACCCACCGCTGCACCTCCTGCGCTTTCTAAGACCATAGCCGGTTTCACTCTTCGGTCAACAGCGTTTTCGTTGTTCCAGTCGCGGCTATTCACTGGGTCGCCCATTTCGCTATCGCCGGAGAGACAATACAAGCTTTACAAGGAAGGAGATGAGATAACAGAGGACACAGTTCTCTTCGAGGGCTGCGATTTCAATCACTGGCTCATCACTATGGATTTCCCTAAGGACCCCAAACCAACCCCCGAAGAGATGGTCGCCACCTACGAACGTACTTGTGCTCAGGGACTAAATATCAGGTTCTTATCATTTTATTTAGTTTATGTTATCTTTCATATATCTAGTATATCAAATGCTTTCGCTTCACTAGAAAATAGGGAACGATGGAATTTGATGAATGAAAAGTTTCTGTCTAAAATTTGTGACTTGATTGAGCACGCCTGAAAGTATTATTGTTGAAAGGACAATTTTTAAATTATGTGAGGGGCACCATCTTAACATTTTGAGCTATCTGCACAAAATTTGTTGAAACTTGGATACTTTCTGAAGTTCATGGCCATTGCTTATACGTTAGCCCACAGCTACTGGCCAAAAATAGCAAGGGAAGGTTGGAAGACTAGTATCTCCACCTCTTCTATGTACATTTAGTATGTTCTTTCTGGGCTTCAACTAATTTTTTTTACTTTCTTATTGATTGCAAAAACTCAGCTTGTGAAATGGAAAATATTGAAAGCATTTTTAGGGAAAGTCTGCTGATGTAGTCTTTAAACAACTAAGCAAATAAATAATCGAGTCTTCGAATCAGCTCATAATGATGTTGCTCGTGAGTGCAACAAATTGAGGTGACATAGTTATTGTAGCAATTTCTACATTTTATTGAAAACTTTCTTTTTCCTCTCAGTTTTTGTGCTTGGATATTGTTAGTTCACATTTGTTCGATTTTTTAAAACTTTTTTGATCATGTCAGCATTGAAGAGGCAAAGAAAAGAATGTATGCTTGCAGTACAACAACTTATCAAGGATTTCAAGCTATGATGACAGAAGAAGAGTCAGAAAAGTTTAAAGGTTAGGATGGGAAGCTTGTGCGAAAGTGTGTGTAGTTTATTTTATTTATTTTTTATCTATGGTTGCCTTCATGCATGGTGTAGAAGTTGGGATGGTTTGCTCACGATGCTGGTCTGCTGGTTGAACAGATGTTCCAGGTGTTGTTTTTGTATTACCAGATTCCTATATTGATCCAGTAAACAAGGAGTACGGGGGTAAGTTTTTTGTCCTGACATCTTATTCTAAACTTATCCTGACATTTCTGTTCCTTCTTAAGAGACCATGTTAGAGTTGCTCATAAGTTCTCTCGACAGATTAGCTCTAAAATTTTAATCTAAATTAGTGGATTCTTGATTTTCGGTACTATCTTGTACTTCCCAGGGGACAAGTATGAAANNNNGTTATCACACCAAGACCACCTCCTATTCAGTATCAAAGGGGGGGACGATTCCGTGACAGAAATAGAAATGCTGACCAACCAAGATACGACCGACAAGGAGGATCAATGCAAAACCGACAAGGAAATCCTCAGTTTGACCAACAAGGAGGCGGTAGGTACTATGGGCCTCCACAAAATTATCCACAGCAAAACTATGGTCCTCCACAAAACGTGAGACCACAGCAAAACTATAATCCTCCAAACAACTACCCACCTCAGCAAAATTACGGTCCTCCTCAAAATTATTCCCCGCAGCAAAATTACGGTCCTCCTCAAAATTATGCTCCGCAGCAAAATTTCGGTCCTCCTCCTCCACAGAATTACCCCCAGCAGCAAAATTATAGGCCTTCGCAAAATTACCCCCAGCCTCAAGGTCAAGCAGACAGGGTGCCCATGAACAATAACTATCAAGCGAGTCCAAGAGGTCCTATGCATCAATATGAGGCCAGTTACAACCAAGGGCAACATGGAGACAATTATCCTCGGGAACAAAGGAGCATCCCACAAGATCAGAGGGGTTTTCCATCTGCTGGAAACAGGGATTTTGGGGGAGATAACAGGAGTTATTCTACCATGATTGGTGGAACTCATTGGCAGGGTGCAAATTCTACCAATGGACAGTGTTATCCAGGTGAAGGCGAAGCATCCTCGCAAGTGAAGCAGAAGACTATGCAGGGAGTGCAAGAGAATTTGTCCTCAGTTGGACAAACTGGTGCAGATCAAGTATGATGTTTCTCCAGTACATAATTTGAACAAGTTCATTTTGTGAGAATATCTTTTATGGACTTTACATGCCATCTTTACTATGAAGGTGCTTTGGTGCTAAGAAGATATCATGAATGAGCTTTCAGTTAGTTACCTTGCAAAGATCAAAATAAACCAGTTACAGCATACAATCTTGGTTAAATATAAGAGGCCTAATGAACAGTTTTCATGAACATGAAACTGTTACTGCTCAGGAAGTTATCTTATAGTTGTTTGCCTTGCAGAGGAGATTATGAGAAGACTGGTCGTTGGAGGCAGTGTGGTGATACTGATGGAAGTCTTCTTCACCTTTCACTTTGTCGCTGTCATTAGCATCTGGGAATAATAATATTTCCTTTTGTGCTCTGTTATGGTAAATAGTAAGGCAGGAGTGTGTCTTCATTTTGTCTTCTTAGAGCTTGAACTTTTTCTTTGTAATTCTGTATCACCTGTTTTACTTGTCTACAATGTGCATTTTGACACATTGGACTACCAATCTCTTGACTTCCTACTTTTCCTTACCTCAAAATTATGTAAGCAAAAAAAATATGCAAGAGTTAGGAATGTCAATTTTGGCCAGGCCATTCTGACTCAGGTTGACCAAGTCACGAGTCAAAATTGTTTGCCCCAACCGGGCCAAGGGTTGAGGCTGCGATCAGCCCAACTCGTAGCGCTATTGTAATGTAAAAAGTGACGATATTTTTTTTTGAAAAAATACTAGTGGCCTAAGCATGCTAGCCTTGACCTGTTAGGCTACGAGCTACCTAGCCTGTAGGTCAGGCCGGTAGGATTGAATTTAAAACTTTTTGCTATAGATCATATCAAATTTAAAATTTTTTGTATACTCAAGCAGATGTGAAGTTTGAGCATAATTGAGTTAAATTTTTTAGATTAAAATTTGAAGTTTTAAGTCAAATTTGAGCTGAAAAAATATTTATTGTGAGTTATTTAGCGAAAGATGAAATTATAATTAATGTTTTTTTGAAAAAAAGTAAACTTAAGTATGAAATTTTTATTTTTTAAATAATAAATACATATTTAATTGCATAACTCTATTTTTATTTAAAAATATATTTTTCTCGCTTGTTAAATTTGATGGATTTAGAATTAAATAGCTTAAGATGAGAATATACAAAAGTATATTTGAAGTAATCAATCATATGTAATTACATTAAAAAAAAGTTTATATTTTTGTACTAATTGATAAATTCATTATATATTTTGTACTAAAATATTATGAAATTTATGCATTAAACTATTAAAGTTACAAATATTTTCATGAAGGGCTGCTTTAATGTAAGGATAAATAATTAAAAAATTCAATTAGTTCAGTTGAAAATTTTGAAATGGTTTACTTTTTAATTCAATTTTTAACTTTCAGATTCGATTTACTTTAATAATTTTTATTGTTAAAAATAAATAATTTTTTAATTAATTAGTCGATTTCATAAATTAATTAATTTTGTAAATAAAAATTAATTAATTAATTTTCAATTAAGAGTTTTTTTCAATTAATCTTCAATCATTCTTTAATTTTTTAATTTTATTCAAATTTTTATCTGATATTATAACTGTCTAATATCCTTCATTCTTTAAAATCTTAAATCTAGGGATGACATGTTGGGTCCGAATATGACTCGAGACAAGTGAGCCTGAGTCTGAGCTTAATTGGGTGCAAGACATGCACACCATAGCCTGACTCGGCTTATTTTTATTTTTTTAAAAATGAAAATAGAAAACAACTTCATTTTTTACATAGAAAACAACTTCATTTTTTACCATACAACGTTGTTTTTCTTATAGTTATCATAAATTGGGTTAGGTCAGACTTTAGCAATCCTTGCCCAACCCCGACCCAAATGTCGTCCCTATCCAAACCTTTTATTTTATTAATTTAGCTTTCAGTCCAATTTTTAAAATATTGATAAGATATCTAAAATATATAAATTTAGAAAATAAATTTAAAATTTAATTACTTTGCAATATATAATGTTCAAGGTATTGACCTCGTTCGGTTAGCTACCAATCAAGTATTTTTTTAGCTGATTTGTTAACAGCTACTAAAGGTGTTTGGAGAGTAGCAGATTCATCGGCTGATTTAAGACCCAAAAAAAAATGAAAACGCTCCTATATAGGAGTGTTTTCTACCAACAGTCAAAATTTTAAATATCAAAAATCGATTGTCCCCTTTAAATTCTATTGCTAAGTTGCATAAAATTTTGTTGTTTAAATTATATTCTTGATTAAGTTGTAATTAATACCACACGCGTTATATTTTTGTTGGTTCAAATATACAACAATTTATGATAAGTAGAACAACCTAGTTGAGGTTCCTAGGTACTTACGTTTTAAGAATAATGTTTGTTCTTATAATTATTTTATACAGATATAGGTTAGAAAAAAATGTTAACTTTAAACGAAAATAAAAATGGAAAGAGTTGCATAAATTTTTCATAAATGATGAAACAATACAGGTAAACATAACTTTTCTAAAATCTAAAATCTTGTAAGAATATTAAATAAAATACTAAGATATATAATAATCATACCTTTATAATTTGTTTTTAAAGTTATGTACTCATAAGTGATTTTATACATAAATAGCTAAATAATTAATTTTACTAAACATCTCTAATAAACAGGTAATGCAATCTGCTGGTCAAATCAACTATCAACTAACCACTAATGTAATCTGTTGATTGGCAAACACGATCATTCCTGATAATACAACTCATTGCTTTGTTCCTAAATGATATGGGTTTTTTGAAAAACCGTTACTGAATTTCAGGGACTAAAGTGGATAAGAAATGGCCACCACCAGCTTTCCCCCCATTTTCGGCTCAGATATTCTCTCTCTCGCTCTCTAATGGAGAGCTGCTGCGTCTTCCCCATTCTATGTCCTTCACAATAACACAAAGTGATACGCATTTATCTCTCTTCTCTCTTTCTCTCTCTCTCTCTCTAGGACGCTCTGGTCAACGTTCTCCTACTTTTTGCTTCCCATTCCTCACCAGGTACTTATCGATGTTTCTTTTACCATATTTTTGAGGTTTATTATGGTGGTGTGGGTGATGTTTAATTCAAGTTTATTTTCCTTACGGTTGATGATTCCATATATGGTTATTTCTTGTTTCTGGCCCTGTTGAACACGAAACACATTTATGGGTTGATGATTAATTCAAGTGACCTTCAAGCACGTTGATACTCTCTGCGTACATCAGATAGATCAATTGAACTTTATGCATAGTTACCAATGCAATGTAGTTCATGTTGACGTTAACAAAATCGTGATTGTGCTTGAATTGATGCAAACATTGTGAGAGGAAAATTATTTTCGAGTGCATCAAGTTGAACAAATGGTAGTAAATAAAAGGTCTTTTATTTTAGATTTTAGTTCTTGTGTTGTCCAAGTAGGTGATAGTGAATGATAATTGATTCAACAAAGACAACGTTATCTAGCTGTGTCATGAATAATTTTCATGTCTTTAATTTGATTAGATGAATTTGATAAGCATACCAAGTGGAATCTTGCCGACATCTAAAGATTCTCTTTAGTCATTAGTTTACATGGTCTTTAGTCAAGAGGTACTGTTCTGAATCTTGAATGTACTTCCTTACTTAAATTAGCTTAGATAACTAGATGTATGTCAAGTATAGATTCCTGGCTGTGCGAGTTCTTTAAGAGTAATTGATCCCCTCTTTTCTCTGTTTTGCTTCATTTGATTTCACCTAACATTTTCAGTGAAGGACAACTCTGCATCACCTTTTTGGGACTGTGACCTTTGGATTGTGCTTTGAAGGGAACAAAATATTGAATCTTTGTCCCATCTTGCCTGATGAGTTCACTTTGATGTGGCATCGTTCTGTCCAGTAGTGAGGTCCTCGTTTCTGTGAGATATGGAAATGTTTAATCTTAGAACCGGACTTGTTTGTCCTTTTAGTGGTTGTTTATGATCTGATAAGCAGATTAAAGAACTTAGAAGTGTTCTCTTTGTTATCAAATCAGAATGGGGAGCCACGATAAGTCTCAATCCAGTGGAGAACCTCTTATCTTGCATGGGGAGTTGGATGTATGGATACTAGAAGCAAAGTCCCTTCCAAACATGGATTTAGCTTCAGAACATATGCGAAGGTTTTTTAATATATTTGGCCCTTGCAAAACTTCTTGCGGAAAGAGACCTATAAAGCGTTCAGGAAAAAGTTCAATGATAACTAGTGACCCTTATGTATCTGTTTGCCTTGCTGGGGCAACAGTAGCTCAAACTAGAGTGATTGCTAATTGCGAAAACCCAATGTGGGATGAGCACTTCTGTGTGCCAGTTGCTCATCCTGTTCAAAAGGTGGAATTTCATGTTAAGGATAATGATGTTCTTGGGGCTCAACTTATTGGAGTAGTGGAGATATCTGTTGAGAAGATCATCTCAGGAAACATACTCAATGATTGGTACCCTATCATTAGCCATTCTATAAATTGCTTGAAGCCATATCCTGAGTTACACATTTCTATCCGGTACAAGTCAGTTGGAGAAAACCCTTTGTACAAAAATGGTGTTGGTACAGGACCAGATTATGCAGGAGTTCCTGATACTTATTTTCCACTTCGGAAAGGTGGCAGTTTAACACTTTATCAAGATGCTCATGTACCTGAAGATTTCCGACCTCAAATACTCCTAGATAATGGGAAGGTTTTTGAACAAAATCGATGTTGGGAAGATATATGCCATGCCATCTTGGAAGCACACCACCTCATATACATTGTTGGTTGGTCTGTATACCATCGTGTCAAGCTTGTTAGGGAACCAACAACACCATTGCCTTCCGGAGGAGAGCTTAATTTGGGAGAGTTGTTGAAATACAAGTCACAAGAAGGAGTACGCGTGGTGATGTTGATATGGGATGACAAAACTTCGCATGACAACATATTATTGAAAACGGTAACAATTACAGGACTTAACTCAATATCAAAAAACATAATCATACCAATGTCAGAGAACATTGCCTTCCACTTTGAAATGCTTTTGTTTCTGCAAGGAAATCCTGTGAATTTTAGCAAGTTCCTTTGCTGTTTTTTTTGTTTGTGTCAACAAAATTTGCTG
>JAOTAW010000202.1:1186061-1196326 GCA_025629945.1 Erythroxylum savannarum | reverse complement strand
CCACTTCATCCATGGAAGTTGGAATATATTTTTCTTATGTTTTACTACTGCAAATTATGCAGGTGGGAAATGGTGTGATAGATAACTATTATGATAGCATTGGAACTATCACATTTTGGTGGACGCATTCGATGATATCGGATAAAACTTACCAAGCTATTATGGAGAATTGCAATTTCAAGGAAGATAAAACCACAAACAAATGTGATGATTCCGTGAATTATGCAATGAATCATGAATTTGGAGACATTGATCAGTACAGTATATATACACCCTCTTGCATCCAACTTCCAAATAGTACTGTAAGGCTCAAGAATACAATTCTGCAGAGAAGGGTCTCTGGTTATGATCCTTGCACTGAGAATTATGCAGAGAAGTACTACAACAGACCCGATGTTCAGAACGCAATGCACGCTAATGTCACAGGAATTCCTTATAAGTGGACTGCCTGCAGGTAAACTCAATTGTTCTTTTTAACCCCTTTTTCTATTAATTCATTTTCAGAAATAAAACTTGAAAACTTTGGCCTTATTCTGATATCATAAGAACTAATGTTTCTCAGTGATGTGCTCATTAAGAATTGGAACGATTCTGAATCTTCTATGTTGCCTACCTACAAGGAGCTAATTGCTGCTGGTTTACGAATCTGGGTTTTCAGGTAAATTCTTGAAGACAGTGTCTGTCTAGTAATCATTCATATTGTTTATTGACAACCATTGACCAGTTATAAATGATAAAGTTTGAGTATTTAGACTTGATCGAACTCAAATTCTGAGATTAGACCGAACAAATTGCTAATTGAAAAATGTTAGATTTCTCCTTTTTTGGGGTCCCCCTACAGTATATTGGTCTTAATGAATGAATCGTGCGTGACAAATGAACATTCTCTGTTGTCTCTTGTTCTGATACAGTGGCGATACAGACTCGGTGGTTCCGGTGATGGCCACCAGGTTTTCTCTCAGCCACCTTAATCTTACCATTAAAACTCGGTGGTATCCCTGGTACTCCGGCAACCAGGTTGGAGGATGGACTGAAGTTTATAACGGGCTAACGTTTGCAACCGTAAGGGGAGCTGGTCATGAAGTTCCATTGTTTCAACCCAAGAGAGCTTTCATTCTTTTCACATCATTCTTGGCAGGGAAACCATTACCAAGATTCCAATAACACGACAAGAATCATGGGTTTAGACTCAAAAGAATTTATATGAACATTAGGCATGACCCCACGTAAGTGACGAGTCAAGCACCTAATAGCTAGAATAGTCATCATTTGTTCAATATGAATTCTTGAGGATAATGTGTTCCATTCAAAGTTTCCAACTTTCATCTCGTCATCAATCCCCAGAAAAACCCCGGAAAAATGTTTTCTCTTCTCTGCTTTTGAACATCTGGAAATGGAGGAACATGCAGCTTTAAAAGATTCCTGTTCTTCTCAAGCACATACAAAGTCTAGCAAAGTGAAAATAATGAAGTTTCACAGCCTCTGATTATTAAGAATGCAAACCCTGTAACAATAATCAGGTCTTTTAACCTAAGCCAAGAAGGTGAAGAGGAACACAATCAAGTTTGTCTACTTCTATCATATATGTTCTTGTGAATGATAAGCTAAATGTTATCCACAAACTGATTGGTTCAATTTTTGAACATGCGTATTGCATGTTTTGTAACATAAATGTCGCAGGTTCCAAATGTAATTCACCATTCAAACCATAAACAATTATTTTAAGATGAACAAGCTATTTAAATCGAGTTGTACAAATAAGCATTTCTACTGCTCTGTCCAACTACAAAATTGAAATTCACGATGGACGATGTATATGAGACCAGTAACTTGTTTTATTTTAAACCCTCGCTTTGACCAGGTGGCATTCCTAAGCTTTGGGCAAGATCATTCATCCTTTCCTTCATGGCCTTTAAGAACCAGATGACACCAAGATTTCAGATTAGGTAAAATTACTGAGAGATTTGATTTGAGAAGGGAATCAATCTATTTTACCTGAACGCTCTTTTGGTGTGCGTCCTTGTAAGCTTCAGTAACTAAAAGTGAGAGTTTCTGCAATCAAAAGGATATTTATTCACTGGTCCAATTTGCAAATGGATTACAAACTGAAAATACCTCTGCATTGTTACCATGGAAATCAAGTACAGAGACCAAAGATCATCATATATGCATTCTCCATAACGTAGCAGAACTAGATACTCAAGTTAGTCCATATACTCACTTCTGGACCTAATTCCATCGCAGCCTCAGTGATCTCAGTGCGCAAAGGTTGTTGGTTTCCTGACAGGGTGACCTTTAATGTGAAAATAAGAAAGTAAAGAAAAGTAAAACATTATGTCAGTTCAAACAGAACAATGCACATAACAGTTGCAATATTGGCAATTGAAGTAAAGAATGTTTGCTTTTCATTCAAACAAATGCATAAACTATTACCACCAGAACTACAAATCTTTTCAAGGGAAGAAAAAGATGCATGTACATTGCCAGCCACTCAGGCTCTATCTGATGTTTAAAAGCAGGAGAGGGCTTTTATCCTAGGGATACATCGCTAACAGCCACAGATCAATTTTTAAAGGGTTTCTCAACATAAAGGTATGTGCCCTTTACAATGTTAAACCTATAAACAACCTAGTCCACTTCCATGATGCTCAAAACTTCACTTGGTAATGAATCCACCTTAGAAGGCCAAACTATGCACTCCAAATAACTTTATCCGCTGACCAAGAGATAAATAAGCAAGTTTTCCAAGCTTTAGAATCTAGTTAAGAATAAATTTTACGTCTTCAAAACAAAAATTCTAGTGTTTTACAGACAATACTGGGAGAGAGTTTTGGACTAGTTGTACACTAGACCATAATCAAAGATTTAAACTACAAAAATCTTGTTTTTGTCTTGATATACAAGATGCCTACAAAACATGGGAAAATACTTATACTCCATCAAGAAACAAGGACATTTAAATTGAACCACAGAAAATGTCTGCAAACTAGACCATAATCAAAGATTTAAATTACAAATTCTTGCTTCTCTCTTGACATACAAGTTGCTCGCAAAACACAAAAAAGTAGTTACTCAAGGATATTTAAATTGAACCACACAAAATGTCCAAAGGGATGGAGAGGCTACCTTGATCAGCTCACCTTCACAGTAGCCGTCAAATTCTGCTCTGTAGAAAAGAACAATGAAACGGAAAGAACCTAGTGTGTAACTCAAAAAAAGATAAGGAATTTATAGATGGAGACTGGATTATAGAAAGAACTCATACGCAGCAAGCTCTTTTTGCACCCGAACTGCCTCAACTTGAACAACCATTTGTGCCTTCTTCACTGTCTCATACAGGTTCTGCATGTTCCCAAGAATTCCTGCCTAAAACAAAATTTTAACAACTGTAGTTAGCCTTATTCAAACAGCTATTAATTAGAATTTTTGTTTCATAAATGGATGACTATGAGGGCATGGAAACTAGTACAGGTTTAATGTGTGTGTGTGTGTGTGTGTCAGAGAGATAGAGAGATAATTAGTATTATTTATAGCAAGAAAAGAGTGAAATAGTATACCTTTGAAGGGGCATCATCACCCTTCTCATTATTTTCCTTTTTCCCTCCAAACAGACCATATACACGGAAAGATCTATTACTAAGCCCACGATTGTGGTGACTAGACAAAGAGCCAAACTGTTTCCCAACAAGATTTGCATTTAGATTCAGGTTACCTGAATGTAAAGATAAGAGAAAGGTTAAAGTACTCCCATAAGAAAAAGGAGAGTTGTGATTTCTCAAAACACACAACAACAGATACATGACTTGACCAACAAAGGAAATGCAAGTATATCATATAATTTTCCCATCCAAAGTTTCCCTGATCCAGTAACTTGTAGAAAAGCTATATGAGCAATAGCTAAATGCTTGGAACTTAGAACAATCACATACACAAAGAAAAAAGTAGATGTTCAAAGTTGAAATTGTTCCGATTCTAGAACCATATGCGAGCAACTCACTGAAAACCTTCATTCCACCAAAATGTACACAGAAGAGTCAGCATTATCATCCTCAACTGATCAATATCCAAACCATGACACTTTCACTCATATAAGTATCTAACTTTTAAACAGAGTTTTGACCAATTAAATGACATTCATTATCATTCTATGTCATTATACCTCCTGCTAGCAAAAAAGGAACAAAACTACCCCAGACTAACCAGTGACCTAGGATATTTACTCCACGAGCAGAGTCAACTCAATTATCCCAATCAAGCATTTCACTGCTACTCCACTTGTAATGAGCATATATTTGATTCCCTCAAATGACACGCATTTCCAAGATATAATCACAAGTGCCAAAGCCAAACAAAGTAAGCTCTAACTGAATTCTGTACAAAAGACTAAATTGAAGGGCATAGAACCCGAATACAATCACAAGAAGCAGCAATACTAAGCGCAATAAACTATATCACCAAATGAAAAACCCAACCTAAGAAAAAAAATAACAAACAGCATCCAGATGAAAGTGAATCCAAGCTTGGAGAAGTTCAACTTTGTCTTACTTGCAAGAAGCGAAGAAGGATAAGGCTTTCTTCGGTCACCGAGTGCGTTGAGGTTCGAGACCGGAGCAACCACCGCAGTTGTCGACGCCATTTTTACACAGTAGTAGATAAAGCTCAAACCTTTTGAGTTTCTAATTTCTAATATTGTGTGTTTTTTCTTTTTCTCATTTACCTTTTTGGTAACAAGTACATTGAGCCATCTTAGAAAACGGACCATTCATGGAGTGCCACGTCACGCAGACATTTTCTCTTGTCCTTTCAGAGACAAGCTCTTGAGCTTAGGCCCATGTTGTTTGGGCTTTGTCTCGTGGTGTGTTGTTTTTTCTCCATATATTTATATTTATTATATTATTTATTGCATAATAATAATATTATTATTATTATATTTTTTAATGTGAATTTATTACAAACAATCTCTCTAATAGTTAAGAGTAAAATTGTGTATTATTGAATTTTTTTACCTTTATATATCAGCAAAATGTTTACTGGTTTAGATCTAATAGATTTATGTATGCATTTAGGATTGAAAAATCAATGTGAATCCAACTTATCCTGATTCGAGTCCACAAACAAAAGTTTAAGTTAAACTTTGTTTGGTTAAGCTTATATCAGTAAAGTTTTTGTTAGTGAAGATTTTTTTTATAGATATTTTCTAAAAAGAACTTTTCTAATAAGTCAATTCATTAACTGTCATTTAAAAAAGAGCTTCATACAGTAAACTGTTTGGCAACATAAAAAAAAACTTTAATTTTAACTATATTTTATTTTGTAATAAAAATTATTTATACATATGAATATTATTTAAAGTATATTAAACAATATGCAAAGCACAATATATTAATCAGTATATAATTTTATACCATATGAAAAATAAATTAAAATATATCTACCAAATCTTTTATATATATTATAACATAAGTAAACTAATATTAAAAATAAATATTAAAATATATAAAAAAGCTAAATAATATTATATAAATCTCAAAATAAATATCCAAGTTGAGTAAATAATTAAATGCATAATAAACGGGAAGATGAGTTTGTGAGTATTGTGAGAATTATGTGTAAAACATAAAGATAAAAGGGACTAAAAAATAAGCTTATTAATTGAGCTAAAATATCTATTTAAAAAAAGCGTTTTTCTTAAGCTCCAAATTTATACTTCTTAAAAAGTTATACTTTGACTGTCAAAAAAATCATATCAATCAAAGAAGTGTTATCTTTATTTTATAACCCAGCACTCATTTTTCTTTTAAAAAAACTTTTATAATAAAAAATATTTATTGACCTCTCACAAGTTCACATCAAACAGTCAATTTGACGATTTTTTAAAAAAATTGAGCCATACAGTCTAAATTGGCACAAAAAAAGGTTGGAATAACCCTCAAATCAAGTGATTGGACTATTCAGACCAGGCCATGAAAACAAGTTGACGTACCAATTCCAACAGTCTGAACCAACTCAAAATCGATTCAACTATGTCTCAAATGCAACATCATTGTTCATGTTTCAAACAAGTGAATTACTCGGGTCAAATTAAAGGTTGGGTTGAACCCGAACCATAATTGACTTGACTTTAACGGTCTGAACTAACTCGAATCCAATTCAACCAACCTTAGAAAAGCGTCATCATTGATCAGGCTTTGGACAGGTGGACTATTCAGGAGTTGGGTCAAATTTCAGTTATAGTCAATCCCTTCGAAACTAGTTCAACCAACCCTGGAAAACAATATCTTTGATCAAGCTTTGAACGGGTGGACTGTTCAGGCTGAGCGCAAACAGAGTTGGATCGTGACGAAAGAGCCATAGAGAATTCAAATTTCTCTGTTAAACCACAAGCAGGTTGAGCTATCTATTTTCTTGGTCAACTGGAAATCCACCAGTTTCACAACTTGCGGTAGCTTTCCTTGAGTGAGCTATGTTCGATTGTAGTAAGTGCTTGATTCGAGTTGTATCTTCGTCTTCAGCCTTCTCTTTTCTTCCATACGACAACAGAGAATGCCATAGTGGTTTGTACGCAGGAATATGGATTCTTTCACTTAAACAATTCACGGGTTGTCTCTAAACCAAGGATTTTAATCTTTGGTTATTGTTCATGACAGAGATCCATTTGGATCAGAGGAAACCATGGAGGAGGAAGAGAGTATAGACGAAACTTTCATGTCAGATTAATTCGGAGAATATATTCTTTTAATCAAACTTTCTTCCATAGAAACTTTAGAATAGAAGCTATTTACATGTAAATAAGATGAACACGAAGTACACCATACCTTGAGAAGAAAACCATAATTCACTGTGAATTAGTAAAACTTTAATAATTGCACGCTCAGTTGGAGTAAAACTTGTTATCTGCAGCCTACCAAAGCATAGTTGTGTGGAATCCAAGTGCCTAGCCACCTGATAAAGGTCCGATATAGACTAGCTTTGTCATACCTGAAATTGGTGATGGCTGGTAGTGTATTAATACCAATACAAATGATCTACCATGTTCCTGTACTTGCATCTTCAAGACCAAGACGTCCATGACTCCATTCCTTCCAGTTTCATTCTCAAAATCCCTGACAGACGCGAAGAACATATGATAGGAATCAAGTTCTCAACCATGATTGAGCGCTTCTGCGATCGTATCTCTAGCTGCATTGCACAATAGCTCAGGGTCGCTTCCTTCTATAGGCTTATGAATAACAACTTTCACAGACCCCATATTCAGGATACCCTCATTACCAGCAGGCAAGATTTTCCCAGTTCCCATAATGGTCATAGGAACCACTGGCACTTTCATTTTTGTTGCAACACTGAATGCACCCTTCTGCAGGATAGCAGCATCACAAAATAAGGGTTTAGATTCAAGTTTATGATATTCCTATAGATCTTGGGAAAAGGCGAAAACTGTGACATGGCAAGGAGAGGGTGAGGCAGAGAAGCAGGCCATCTAATTGCAGTAACCTGCAGTAACCTATTAAAGACGGATAAGTGATCCATAGATGTTAAGCTTAAACTTCGAGCCTTTAAATGGCTTCACTACATCCACCTCTAACTAAAACCAAATCTTCTTTCTCCAGGCAAAGTCCATAGAAATAAAAAATATGAAAAGAAAATTAATCAGGATGCAGTAATAGATGATTGTGATGCATGCCAAAGTGCACAAATAAAGTGCCTCTTCACTAAATAGAAATATTGTAAGTTTTTCATTGGGAGTCGAGAGCTTGTTTCTTAATTTTCATAATCAGAAAGTTTTGGTAATATCTAAAAAGCTACATAGAACATGGGTTAGAAGATTCCCAACTGAACTCACCTTGAAAGTGCCTAATTCTCCATCTTTACTTCGTGTTCCCTCTGGAAAGAAACAAACAGAGGCACCCTTCTTGAGTACATCCATACATCGTTTTAGACACTCCTACATGCATAGAACTATCTCACACTCGAATCCACATCTTGGAAATAAGAATTCAGACTTACAACAAGCCAAATGCAATCTTCGCAAAAGAAATAGATGAAAAGACATACCAACTGGCTTCTGCTGTCCATTCGCTTCAGAGGAATGACACCCATCATAGACATGGCCCACCCAATAATAGGATAGAGAAAAATGCTAGTTTTACTGATGAACTTAAAGCTTCTGCCAAGTGTGAGGAGTGTAAAGATGTCTAGAAAACTTTGGTGGTTCGAAACATATACAGCAGGAGTATCTGGATGGGGAAGATTCTCCAACCCCTCGTACTTAATTTTGAAAAAGGGTGTAACACTTAACGTTGCCCAAATTTTTGCAATAAAGAATTGTGCTTTTCGTCGATGACGATCCAACAGGAGTACAAAAGGATGTTGTACCAGCATTAGCACAAAGAGAAAAATGGCAGCAGTAGCAGTAACAGCATAAAAGCATATTCCTCTAACTTTTGATGATAATTTGATATCTGTAAATCGAGAACTCTTGTTCAGGATACATGTCAGTATTTAGATTGAAGGTGCAAGTCGGAGACGAGGTTCTTAAAAAGACCTGATAGTGGATAGGCTGCTTCAGGAATCCCAGTTCCTGTAAGTTCGGATCTCATAACAATGCTCCTCACAAAATTATCTCTTCTGTGAAGTTCACAACCAAAATGTCCATGGTTTGACTCCTGCATAGTCTGATGTAATTGAATTGCTTGGTGCTTCTTTGGAATGCATGGGAAGCCATTCAGGGCTTTCGTCAAAGGAAAGAAACAATCTAGAAGAGGATGGAGAGGAATAAATTAGAAAGCTAGGAGTCAGAAACACAGCATTCGAAGTCAAACAATATGTAACAAAATTGGGACGAAGACAGAGCTCTAATTTCAGCATTACAATGAATACCCAAGCATTGCTATCTTAACCAATTAAATATTGAGATTTCGCTTGCCATCTATTAAGGGAAGAAAAACATAAATAAAAAGAAGGTAGATGAACTTACACTGCTTTTGATTTCTAAGAGCTTCCTGGTTATGGCGAGAGAATCCAATATGCAGTTCCATATACCCACATAACTGTATTAAGAAGCAACCAATAACTAAGTTAAAAGGAAAAGAAAATCTCCCAGAGTTGTAATAGAACAATTAATTACAGCCACAGCACTACAATGTATGGCACCCTAACAATCCCTTAACAGATATGATCCCATTTGTCAGAATACCAGAAATAGGAACATTAACATCGAACACTTCTTCAATCCTGGACCCTCCAACTTCTTGTTGAATATCTGTTCCTAAACATCTCCATCAAATTATACAACGAATGATGCCCTTTGGATCAACCGTCAAAAGGGACGAAACTTTGGAACTAGGCATTAGAATAGTTCCTGAAACTCTGGAACAGTTATAGTTTCATTTCTCTTGCTCTTCACCAATCACACGTAAAAAATCAAACATGAACTTTGAGCTCATTTTGATTGAACACACTCCAAAGCATTAGTAAACCAATTAAAAACAAAAGAAGAAACTTTCCAAGAAAATGGAAACGAAAAGGAATACCTCGATAAGATAGAGATAATTACCGGCAAAGAAGATGAGGGAGGAAACTTACTCGATCTTCTACAACCTACAAATTTCATAAAGAACACACAAATTATATACTTATACACAAAT
Source organism: Erythroxylum savannarum (assembly GCA_025629945.1). Classification (NCBI taxonomy): domain Eukaryota; kingdom Viridiplantae; phylum Streptophyta; class Magnoliopsida; order Malpighiales; family Erythroxylaceae; genus Erythroxylum; species Erythroxylum savannarum. The sequence continues at coordinate 1,186,682 of JAOTAW010000202.1, read as the reverse complement.
TCAGACAAGCATCCATTATATATATAGAGAGAGAGAGAGAGAGAGAGAGAGAGAGAGAGAGAGAGAGAAGAGCGAAGAGCGAAATTACAGAGAAGAACAGGGGAGTGGATAGTGTGAAGAGAGACATCCATTGGATAGACTAACAAATGCTTCACTATCTCCGTGATTTCTCTATCACTCCTTTCTCTTTTATGGAGAAGAAAATGAGAAAGGGGTTTAGGGTTTGTTTGTTTGTTTGATTGGAAAAGAAAACGTCAATTCTAAGGCGTTAATTCACACGCACTCTCGCTACGTTTTCCGTTTTAACCGCGAAGCGATTCACTCCGTTGGCGCCTTTGGATTGAAACCGCCACCACGCGTCGTGTTCCTCTGCTGCTACTGGAGGCAATGGCCGGGCCGGGGGCAAGCCCGTAGCCCGTAGCCGCCCATATTAATTTCTTTATTTTTTTAATTTAAATGGTTTAAATAACATCATTTTATTTAGGGTTGACAAAACTTGTTCAACCTCAGTTGGCCTGTCCGAGTTGAATGAACTTTGAATCGGAGTCTAAGCTTCTTTATTTTCAATTTTCGGTTTCAAATTAGGTTCAAGTTTAAGTTATTCAGTCCAGCTTAAATTTT